>BPLQ01012170.1:143289-163587 GCA_021605075.1 Caerostris darwini | reverse complement strand
TATAAATAAATATAAATAACGTAAAAAAATAATATAAATAATGTAAAAAATAATATAAATAATGTAAAAAAATAATGTAAATACTGCAAAAAAAATAATGTTAGCAGATGTAATTGTGCAATCAGAAAATAATTTAACAATCAAAATGTTTTGAAATAATAATGTTTAATAATGCTTTTTTTATTTAAACGCAAAAATACTTTTAGTACTTAAAGTATTCCAGTAGTTCAGTAAGTACTTAAGTACTGAAAGAACTTTTAAGTCCTTTCAGTACTTAAAAAATGGATATTTAGAATCCTGCTTAGTTATATATATGCAATATCTGCTTCTACCGCTCTGTCGCTCGTATCAAAGGTTTCGGGTTCGACTCCCGGATGGGAGGGATGTTTGTAGGGGTTCGAAATCCGCTTTAAACTGTGCATCCCGGTCTAATAGGATCGCAGAGCGTAGTGGAGAAATTGTTATTCCGCGTCCGTAGCTTATCTTCAAGCTACACACGCCTTCTGGATAGTGCTAAGTGAGTAAGTCAGTGCAGACTTAGCTGATGGCATAAAAGACAACTGTTTAAGTCAGGGGTCGGCAACCTTTTGAGTCGGAAGAGCCAAAAATGACAATTTACAAAATTTCAAAGTTTTAAAGAGCCACAAAATTTTTTCTTGCCAACAATAAATAACCGGTGAGCTGAAAAGTTCGTAGGCTGACACATAGATGGCGCCACTAGTATTAAATCCATACGATTTTTAGTTAGCCCAAACCTTCAAAAGGCACGTGTATAAATTTGATAGCTGTTCACTATTAGTATGTGAGTTATAGCATTTTTAGTGTTCATCACGATTGGATTCCGGTGTGAAATGATGGAGCCATGTTTCATCCATTGTCACATATCGACGCAAAAAATTCGGGTTTATTACGATTCAACAGCTCCAAACACTGCTTAGAATCATCAATTCGTTGTTGTTTTGGGTCGATTGTGAGCTCGCGCGGCACCCGCTTTGAACAGAGCTTTCGCATATACAAATATTCATTCACGTTATGTCCAACACGTTCCGTTGATATCTTTAGGGTCTCAGCTATCTCAATTAACTTCACTTTACGGTTATCAGAAATTGTTTTGTGGACTTTTTTGATGTTTTCATCGGTAACAGCCTCCTTGGGGCGTCCACTGCGTGCATCGTCCTCGGTGCTCATTTCGCCTCGTTTTAATTTAGCAAACCACTTCTCTAAGGTTTATTTTCCTGGTGCAAAGTCTGAATAATGTTTATCGAGCCAACCTTGGTTTCAATAGTATTTATTTTTTTTCGCCAAGCAGAAATGCTTTATTAACCCACGAAATTCCTTTTTATCCATTTTTTGAAACTAACAAAAGTTGCTTCACTAAAAATTATATAACTCACATACTAATATTGCAACAGCTGTCAAATTTATACACGTGTCTTTTGAAGGTTAGGGCTAACTAAAAATCATATGGATTTAATACCAGTAGCGCCGATTTAATAATACTAGCCCACTTGTTAATACTCGCATAAATAAAGTTTTTTTATAAAAAAAAAAACTAATCTATTTATTCATAAGAAAAAATATCTATTTATTCATTATATCATTCTATTTATTCATTATATCATTCTATTTATTCATTATTAGATAACTTATTATTTAAGTAAAAAATTAAAACAATTAAACATTTACTTACAACACTAACTGTAACTTGTAATTTAACAAACAAATTCAATGGGAGCGATGGCTTTGCATGGTTATTCAAGTAGAAAATTTAAACTTTATTAAACAATGTAATTTGAACTTAAAATGAAAAAACAATAACATACATTTGAGCAAACATATTCAATGGGAGCATTGGCTTTGCATGGTGTTAGAAAGTTTGGATAAATTTGGTGTTGCTTTAAGTTTTAAACACGACTCTAAATTTTCATTTGTTAGTTGGCTTCTTACTTTACTTTTAATTATATTCCTGCAAGAGAACGCTTGCTCGCACAAATATGTCGATCCAAAGATAGTCAGTACTCCAAATGTCAACTTCTTCACCTCACTGTAGCAATATGAAAGACCATTCCATGCGTCGAATATAAGTGCCTCAACTCGCGGCATTTCTTTTAAAGTTGTCCACTTTTGTTGCGTTACGTACATACATTTTTGGACCTCCAACTCTTCCAACTTGCTTTTCAACTCTGTAAATTTTCCACTCCACAAAGCTTTACTTTTTAAATCGATCAATTGCATTTCTAGAGATTCAGTATCAATTCCAAATGGCTCAATGCAGATTTCGTTACTATTTGTGTTGAGTGGATTTACTATGAATGCTAGTTTGGTGGTTTTGTTGGTTTTGTTGGTTTTGAATTGGTCAAATCTGTCAGCAAATTCATCTTTAATTTTTTTATAACTGTGCTGAAGTACCTCCTGTCAACAGATGCACTAGTTTTATCACGATATTGCTTTAGAAATTGAAAATGAAGTAATTTACCGCTCTGAATATCTTCTGCAAAAAGAATTAATTTTTCTTCAAAACAAACCAATTCTTCTACCAAAACATAGGCTGGGTTTCCCTTTCCTTGAAGTTTTAGATTCAGCTCATTTAATTTCGTTGTGATATCCACCATAAAGTAAAATTTTTGCAACCATTTGTCGTTCTCTAATTCAGGGTGATTAATGCCTTTTTCATTTAGGAATGTATTTATTTCATTCAAGCACAAAGCAAAACGTTTCAACACCTTACCTTTGGAAAGCCATCGCACTTTATTGTGAAGTAGGAGGAAGTATACTAAGTTTCCATTTCGTTTAAGAATTCTTTAAACTGACGATGGTAGAGTGCTTTTGACAAGATGCTGTTAACAATCTTGGTTACCAAATTCATGACCTCCACTATTTCGGCCGGAAATGTTTGGGCACAAAGCGCTTCTTGGTGTATTATGCAGTGAAACGTAAGAATTTCGTGGTTTATTTTGCTCTGAAGAATTGTTATTGCCCCTTTATTTTTTCCTGTCATACTTCTGGCTCCCTCAGTTGCTATTGAAACGATTTTATTTAAATCGATCTTATTGTCTTCAAGGCATTTTTGCACAGCATTCGCTATATCTTCCCCTCTAGTTTGTCCCGAGAGCGGTAGCAATCCTAGAAGTTCTTCTTTTGGACCTTGGGAAGACATATATCTGACAAAAAGAGCAACTTGTGCCGTGTCTTTTATGTCACAAGACTCATCTATAGCAAGTGATATGACAGAAGAAAGTTGAATATCTTCCACCTGCAAATACGTTACATTTGAAGACATTTTAGCTATTCTATCTTGTACTGTTTTAGCGGATAATGGCAAATCTTTGATTTTTTTCAAGATTTCTGGTCGGTTTTTGAAATCACGAAACAGTTCTTCAGATGCACGTATGAAGTAATCTTTGACATACACACCATCTGTGAATGGTTTGCCTTTTTTGCAATTTCTAGTGATACCGCGAAGCTTGCTAGATTAACATTACTTGTAAATTGCGCCCAATTACTTAACGTGGAACTTGATTGCTGTTTTTGTTTTTGGAGCTCGTCGACAGCTTTTTTTCGTTCTTCGCCGGCTGGATATTTACTAGCAAACTGAGTACGTTTTTTAGTGAAGTGTCTCTCTAAATTTGATTTCTCATTGTGTGCGAGTTTTTCATGGCAAATGAGACAAGTCGGAAGGCCATCTGAGTGAAAGCGAACGACTCCGTCCAATCCCGATTGAATTCTCAATGTTCATCTTCAGTTCTTCTCTTTTTTTTTTTTGTAGATGCCATGCTTGCGGTAAAGCTGTAATAAAGTATCTTTAAAATTATTATTTAGGTATCCAAAACAGCAGATTACAAATTTTGCAGTTATTCGAGCACAGTCGGAGTAACTAAATAAAAGCACAAAAATAAAAATCACGCGAGGTGCGAGAGAGAAAGAATCGAGTAAGAAACCAAAACCATCGTTTCAGTCCACCAGAACCAAGGCGAAAATAACCTTTGATCTTGAAAAGCGGCGCCGAGGGGGAAAGCAACCATCGGTTGTCTGGGAAGAAACTAATAGCAAGCGCATTGTTTATTAATATTAAGTACGTATCGTGGGAGTTTGCGGCTGCTGGGAAGATAAATGTCATAATCAAAATTTTGAATATCTTTGAGGACCTGGTTATTGGAATGAGAAACAGAAGCATAGAACTTTGTTTCTTTGAGTGCGGTGAGAAGCGAGTACAAGTGGCTGAGAGATAGAATCGGTACCTAATCCTCGTTAATCGATTCAGAGCGATTTTTAAATGTTTTTTTTTTATAAAATAAATAATATTTGCTTATGGATCCAAAGAGCCGCATGTGGCTCGCGAGCCGCAGGTTGCCGACCCCTGGTCTAAGTGGTTTCCAGATGCATTAGTAAAAAAATATCTTCTTCTACAAGTTAATTAAACCATTGAAATTAACTATGTGTTAAAAATGTTTAGTTGGACAGACAATAAAAATTTAGATTATTCAAGCAATAAAACTGAAGATTTTTTAAGACAATAAAACTGAAAGATACTATAATTGTACATCGTTTTAAAGTGTTTTTAATTCTTTTTAATATTAAATCTTAAAAAAACATCCAATTGGTTCAGGCATTTGGTACCACAGGCTTTAGGCCCAAATCCTAGCAGTGGCCTGGATGTTTGTCAGTGGTTCCGAGTCTTTTTAAACTGTAGATCAAAACTGTAACCTCTTTAACCTTGTAAATCCTTTGTAACTATGGTAACACCTTTTAACAGTAATTGTAATTTCTAAATCGTTTTAAAGTTTCTATTAAATTCTTTTTAATACTAAATCTAAAACATCCATTCTTGCATTTTTGTGTGGCCTGATGACCAATTGGCTAGAGCTCTGGCCTTTGGTACCATAGGCTTAGGGTCCGAATCCAGGTGGTGGTCTGGATGTTTGTTAATGGTTCGGAGTCTCCTTTAAACTGTAGATCCCGCTATAATTACTCTAATTTGTGCACAAAATGACCGTAGTTCGACAAACCGAATCTTTTTTTTTTGTTATTTAAGTGGCTTGTTAAATTGTAAATTCTTAGCTTAAACTGTAATAAAAAGGAAAAAAACAAACAAAATTTAAATAAAATATTAAAATGTGATATTTTAAAACTTTTTAAAAATTATTTTATTGTTCTTTTTTGTAGCAAAGACTTCATAAATTATTTTGAAAATATGGAAGTAAAAAAAAAAAAAAAAGGAAAAAAAATATTTGAAATTTTTATTTAAATCAATTCCTTTGCTTAGTCAAAAATTTATATACTTTTATACAAATTAAAATCATGAAGTTGCTGGTGCAGGTGTCTACACCAATTTGTTTTCCCACTATGCACCTGTAGGGAAATTGATGACACATTTTGATGCGGAAATCTATGCTATACATTTAGCAGTAAATAATTTAAAAATCAGAGTAAATATTGATTGCTACTCTAAAGTGGTAATATTCGTAGATACCAGAGCAGCCATACAAGCTGTCTCGTTAAATCATCACACTGAAACCTCAATAATAACTCCAATTTTTTCTTTCTAATGCAGCTGGCAAACACTTAGACTGCTTGGTCTTGGATGCCTTAAGGCAGGGGTCGGCAACCTGCGGCTCGCGAGCCACATGCGGCTCTTTGGATGTGAAGCTGCAGCTCTTTGGATCCATAAGCAAATATTATTTATTTTATAAAAAAAAAACATTTAAAAATCGTTCTGAATTGATTAACGAGGATTAGGTACCGATTCTATCTTTCAGCCACTTGTACTCGCTTTTCACCGCACTCAAAGAAACAAAGTTCTATGCTTCTGTTTCTCATTCCAATAACCAGGTCCTCAAAGATCTGCAAAATTTTGATTATGATATTTCTCTTCCCAGCAGCCACAACTCCCACGATACGTACTTAATATTAATAAACAATGCGCTCGCTATTAGTTTCTTCCCAGACAACCGATGGTTGCTTTCCCCCTCGGCGCCGCTTTTCAAGATCAAAGGTTATTTTCGCCTTGGTTCTGGTGGACTGAAACGATGGTTTTGGTTTCTTACTCGATTCTTTCTCTCTCGCACCTCGCGTGATTTTTATTTTTGTGCTTTTATTTAGTTACTCCGACTGTGCTCGAATAACTGCAAAATTTGTAATCTGCTGTTTTGGATACCTAAATAATAATTTTAAAGATACTTTATTACAGCTTTACCGCAAGCATGGCATCTACAAAAAAAAAAAAGAGAAGAACTGAAGATGAACATTGAGAATTCAATCGGGATTGGACGGAGTCGTTCGCTTTCACTCAGATGGCCTTCCGACTTGTCTCATTTGCCATGAAAAACTCGCACACAATGAGAAATCAAATTTAGAGAGACACTTCACTAAAAAACGTACTCAGTTTGCTAGTAAATATCCAGCCGGCGAAGAACGAAAAAAAGCTGTCGACGAGCTCCAAAAACAAAAACAGCAATCAAGTTCCACGTTAAGTAATTGGGCGCAATTTACAAGTAATGTTAATCTAGCAAGCTTCGCGGTATCACTAGAAATTGCAAAAAAGGCAAACCATTCACAGATGGTGTGTATGTCAAAGATTACTTCATACGTGCATCTGAAGAACTGTTTCGTGATTTCAAAAACCGACCAGAAATCTTGAAAAAAATCAAAGATTTGCCATTATCCGCTAAAACAGTACAAGATAGAATAGCTAAAATGTCTTCAAATGTAACGTATTTGCAGGTGGAAGATATTCAACTTTCTTCTGTCATATCACTTGCTATAGATGAGTCTTGTGACATAAAAGACACGGCACAAGTTGCTCTTTTTGTCAGATATATGTCTTCCCAAGGTCCAAAAGAAGAACTTCTAGGATTGCTACCGCTCTCGGGACAAACTAGAGGGGAAGATATAGCGAATGCTGTGCAAAAATGCCTTGAAGACAATAAGATCGATTTAAATAAAATCGTTTCAATAGCAACTGAGGGAGCCAGAAGTATGACAGGAAAAAATAAAGGGGCAATAACAATTCTTCAGAGCAAAATAAACCACGAAATTCTTACGTTTCACTGCATAATACACCAAGAAGCGCTTTGTGCCCAAACATTTCCGGCCGAAATAGTGGAGGTCATGAATTTGGTAACCAAGATTGTTAACAGCATCTTGTCAAAAGCACTCTACCATCGTCAGTTTAAAGAATTCTTAAACGAAATGGAAACTTAGTATACTTCCTCCTACTTCACAATAAAGTGCGATGGCTTTCCAAAGGTAAGGTGTTGAAACGTTTTGCTTTGTGCTTGAATGAAATAAATACATTACTAAATGAAAAAGGCATTAATCACCCTGAATTAGAGAACGACAAATGGTTGCAAAAATTTTACTTTATGGTGGATATCACAGCGAAATTAAATGAGCTGAATCTAAAACTGCAAGGAAAGGGAAACCCAGCCTATGTTTTGGTAGAAGAATTGGTTTGTTTTGAAGAAAAATTAATTCTTTTTGCAGAAGATATTCAGAGCGGTAAATTACTTCATTTTCAATTTCTAAAGCAATATCGTGATAAAACTAGTGCATCTGTTGACAGGAGGTACTTCAGCACAGTTATAAAAAAATTAAAGATGAATTTGCTGACAGATTTGACCAATTCAAAACCAACAAAACCAACAAAACCACCAAACTAGCATTCATAGTAAATCCACTCAACACAAATAGTAACGAAATCTGCATTGAGCCATTTGGAATTGATACTGAATCTCTAGAAATGCAATTGATCGATTTAAAAAGTAAAGCTTTGTGGAGTGGAAAATTTACAGAGTTGAAAAGCAAGTTGGAAGAGTTGGAGGTTCAGAAATGTATGTACGTAACGCAACAAAAGTGGACAACTTTAAAAGAAATGCCGCGAGTTGAGGCACTTATATTTGACGCATGGAATGGTCTTCCATATTGCTACAGTGAGGTGAAGAAGTTGACATTTGGAGTACTGACTATCTTTGGATCGACATATTTGTGCGAGCAAGCGTTCTCTTGCATGAATATAATTAAAAGTAAAGTAAGAAGCCAACTAACAAATGAAAATTTAGAGTCGTGTTTAAAACTTAAAGCAACAAGTTATGAGCCAAATTTATCCAAACTTTCTAAAACCATGCAAAGCCAATGCTCCCATTGAATATGTTTGCTCAAATGTATGTTATTGTTTTTTTTATTTTAAGTTCAAATTACATTGTTTAATAAAGTTTAAATTTTCTACTTGAATAACCATGCAAAGCCATCGCTCCCATTGAATTTGTTTGTTAAATTACAAGTTACAGTTAGTGTTGTAAGTAAATGTTTAATTGTTTTAATTTTTTACTTAAATAATAAGTTATCTAATAATGAATAAATAGAATGATATAATGAATAAATAGAATGATATAATGAATAAATAGATATTTTTTCTTATGAATAAATAGATTAGTTTTTTTTTTATAAAAAAACTTTATTTATGCGAGTATTAACAAGTGGGCTAGTATTATTAAATCGGCGCTACTGGTATTAAATCCAAATGATTTTTAGTTAGCCCTAACCTTCAAAAGACACGTGTATAAATTTGACAGCTGTTGCAATATTAGTATGTGAGTTATATAATTTTTAGTGAAGCAACTTTTGTTAGTTTCAAAAAATGGATAAAAAGGAATTTCGTGGGTTAATAAAGCATTTCTGCTTGGCGAAAAAAAATAAATACTATGGAAACCAAGGTTGGCTCGATAAACATTATTCAGACTTTGCACCAGGAAAATCAACCTTAGAGAAGTGGTTTGCTAAATTAAAACGAGGCGAAATGAGCACCGAGGACGATGCACGCAGTGGACGCCCCAAGGAGGCTGTTACCGACGAAAACATAAAAAAAGTCCACAAAACAATTTCTGATAACCGTAAAGTGAAGTTAATTGAGATAGCTGCGACCCTAAAGATATCAACGAAACGTGTTGGACATAACGTGAATGAATATTTGGATATGCGAAAGCTCTGTTCAAAGTGGGTGCCTCGCGAGCTCACAATCGACCCAAAACAAAAACGAATTGATGATTCTAAGCAGTGTTTGGAGCTGTTGAATCGTAATAAACACGAATTTTTTGCTTTCAATATGTGACAATGGATGAAACATGGCTCCATCATTTCACACCGGAATCCAATCGTGATGAACACTAAAAATGCTATAACTCGCATACTAATAGTGAACAGCTATCAAATTTATACACGTGCCTTTTGAAGGTTTGGGCTAACTAAAAATCGTATGGATTTAATACTAGTAGCGCCATCTATGTGTCAGCCTACGAACTTTTCAGCCCACCGGTTATTTATTGTTGGCAAGAAAAAATTTTGTGGCTCTTTAAAACTTTGAAATTTTGTAAATTGTCATTTTTGGCTCTTCCGACTCAAAAGGTTGCCGACCCCTGCCTTAAGGCAAGCGCTGCACTGACGTTACTCACTTTGCATTACCCAAGGGTCGCGTATCACTTGATGGTAAGCCACGGACGCGGAGTAACACTACCCTGCAACGCTCTACGATTCTATTAGACCGGGACCTAAACTTTAAAGTGTATTCCGCACCACTACAAACATCCATGGCACCGCCGGGACTCGAACTCGAAACCTATGGTACCGAGCGCCAGAGCGGTCATTCAGGCCCATATATAAAAAGCCACTCGGTCATTCAGGCCCATATATAACTCAAAAGAAAGATATCAAATATTTTAGAACTAAAGCCAAACAAATTGCATTCTAGTGGACACCATCACACATGGAAATGGGAATTAAAGGTGACGAAGCAGCAGATTCACTTGCAAAGAAAGGAAACCATGTGAATATTGGAAAGAAACAAGTTCCACCAGAATCTCTAAAAAAAATATGTTCATAGAGAGATTTTTAAGAAACTGAAATATTAACTCATAACTAAATCTGAAGGCAAAAAGCTGCACACTATTCAAGACAGCTGGAAAATATTTAACACTAGACCCCGCAAAGAGACAGTTGCCAACTTTCGATTAAGAACCGGATACGATAAGTGGTGTCCACAGGATAGGTGTCCTCCCCTTTAACACTTGCCCAACATGCAGGGCTGGAACAATGAATTCAGAACATGTTTTGAAATGTTCAGAACTGAACAGGGAGGATCAGTGCCAGGGAGAAGTCTTAGAATTAGATTGGGAGGCTAATAATGGGACTCATGGACTGAAATAAAGTGTCAACCCCCTTGATTTACTCTCTCCCCCTTTGACTTCTTTGTGTTGTGTGAGACCGACTTATTGTAGATTGCTGTATGTTTGCTTCGTTCTGCTTGTTCCTTCTTTGTGTGGGATCCTTATTGGAATGGATGGATTTCTAATAAAGCCATATGTTACAACAACAGATTAAAATCAGTTTTTTTTTTAAATTCGGAGATTTCGAATGCAAATAAACATTTTCTTGTTTATTGCGATGTACTTAAAAGGTAATGATGTTTTTTTTAAAAATAAAATTTAATATGGAATTATTTTCAAATATTCGCAATCCTAGTAGTAACATTTCGAAACTGCAGTTACACAATTAAAGGAGTAATACTACCGATTGTAAATTTTTATTCTTATAGTACCGAATGAGTTCCATAAATTTTCCGGGTTTTTAACTTTTTAACACTTTATTTTTGACGTCAGTTGCATAAAGTATCTTTTGAAATTCTCGTGTTTTTTTTTGTCATCGAAAATAAGAACAAGCCCCTGAAGTAGACCAATAGGAAGAAAGCTTTCCATTCTAAGAATGTTCTTTTCGATTGTAACTGTATCTTTATTGTAAACAAGAGTGATAACAACTTATCATTTTAGAGCACAAAGTAAAAGGTGAAGGATATTTTCACAAAGAATGAATTCTCTCAAATCATCTTAGCTCTCTTATCATGTTGAAACGGGAAAGAAGGATTGCAAGTGAAAAATAAGATGTAAAAAATGTAAGAGTTGTAAGAGATAAAAAATATCTAATTCAGAATTAATATTTCTGAATAGTTTCCAAAAGGCAAGACTTAACTATTTAGTCACTTTTAGTAATGTAAACTCTTTAGTCACTAGAAAGGTGAAATATAGATTTGGTTTGGTTTGTCGCTCTACGGTCATTTTGTGCACATTTAAGGCTAAAGAGACTGAGACCTACAGTTTAACATGGATTCCGAACCACCAACAAACATCCATGCCACCACCAGGATTCCAACCTGAAGTTTTCGCTACCAACGGCCAGACCGTTACCCAGTTGGTGAAATGCAGAAGAATCAACGTAAATTAAGTATTTACATAGTACCAACACAATCACCTTCAAAATTATGACAAAATGTGGATTCAATGTATCAGTCCTCTTGGGTAACTCTGAATATGCTACTTTTCTAACGGCGATTAACAAAAGCAAAATTTCATGGTATTCGAAAATATAGTAAGGAACAATGTGGCTATAAGCTAAATTTCCTTGTTTGGAGACCTTTGCAGTTAAAATTAAGAAACTTTCAAATTTCAAATGCGGACTATAGACAACAGGGCCTGATGGCCGAGTGTCTGGCGCTCTGTACCACAGGTTTCGGGTTCTAGTCCAGGCAGTTCCATGGATGTTTGTAGTGGTTCGGAATCCACTTTAAACCGTAGGTCCCCGTCTAACATGATCGTAGAGCGTTGTGGGGGTAGTGCTACTCCGCACCCGTAGTTTATCTTCAAGCTACATGCAGCCTTTGTGTAGTGCTAAGTGAGTAACGTCAGTGCAGCTCTTGCTTATGGCATAAAAGACAACTGTCTAAGTTCATTTACTAGCTGTATTAGAAAAAAAACAGTGGAAAGCACGGAGAGGAATTCTGGAAAAAAAAATAACAATAGTACTAAAAGTCACCGATAGGAGATATTCCAGCGCAGTTGTCACGTACCTATTTGCACGATCTAGGTAAATTTCCTGTCGTTTCGTTCCCCAACCACCGAGTTAATCAGAATTCAAACCAATCAATCAGTGTCAAAATCATGTTCAATCCATGCCATTTATGTTCAAAATTGGGCTGATAATATCTAAGCGAAGTATAGCAGCATTACTTACAGGCAATTGAGTAACGCTGAATATGATATCTCGTTTTAGCCGCAATTAACAAAGACAATAGTGCACGGCATTAAAAAATAACATAAACGTACAGTGTGGCCATAAAATAATTTTCCTTAGTTACAGATCTCTTGAACTCAAGCTAATGAAGTGAATGGAACTAAATTTTACTACTGTCATAGGCTTGGGGAGATCAAATAATCTCATGTGACTTTTAGCTGGGGGGATTAATTTAATTCTGTTTGTGGCGATGCGAGTATGTTTTTATTGAAATCTGTGTTTGAAAGAGGACATGAGATGGGCTGTTTCAAACCTGTGCTGTTTGAAATAAGGTGTTACAAATGTGTGCCCCATGAAACAGTACACAGGATGGTCTGTTTAAAACCTGTAATTTTTTAAAATAAGGTGTTACAAATGTGTTTCCCGTTCGTAGATAGAACAACATCTCCTGTGCCATTAGGCAGACGGACTCTGCACAACATGGGGCTGTTGCGCCACTGATGATGATGATGATATAACTACCTGTCTTAAATAAAGAAATAAAGATGTTGTTGTAATGGATACATTGGAACTTGAAATTTCAGAATTGTTTATTAAAATCAACTATAATAATACTCGCATTATACACAGAAAATGAAAGATAATGAAGAAAAAAAAAAAAAGGATACGAACATTAAAGATGATTCTATGAAAAGGAAAAACCTGGTACACACTTGTTATTGAATTTAAGCTTTTATTTTTTTCAGCAATATTCTTAAATTCGACACTCTTGTCTACCAGTACTTACTTGTGAAGAATTGTCGGCCCACATGACTGCCGATCAGTTACAATTTGCATTTTGTGTATTTATTTTGAAAATAACGTTTTACAACAGATGAAACATACTACTGTGTCCAAAAAGTAAGACCAGTTTACAATTTAAATTTCTCGGGGCTTATGGAATTTCAATTTTTTTTTCTTTTTTAGAGTTTCGCTTAGATATTAGCAGTTTTCACAGTTTTTGACATCTGTGTGAAATTTCACATCAAAATATTCATTAGTGTTTGAGTTGCGCTTGGCTTTGTGAGAAGCTAAAACTGATTCCGGCGATTTTTGAAATGTCTCGTCAATGGACTCAAAACGGTGTCCCCGGGTCTTTTGAGTTTATTGAATAGCCAGAAGTCGTACGGTGCAACATCAGATGAATACGATGGTTGTGGAACGATATGGGTTTCATTTTTGGCGAAAAAGTCACGAAGAATCAATGCAGTGTGATCTGGCGCATTCAGTGTTTTCGGAACCAATAGAGATTTGACGCGTTTGAGGCCCAAGACATCTTTTAAAATGGAATTTTGAAATTCAAACAAGGTCTCTAATTGTAAATCGACGGTTTGCAAGCACCCAATCTTTCTTTATTTGAACGAGAGCTTCGTCGGTTGAGGTTGGTGGTCGACCAGAGGGCTCTTCGTCTTCAAAGTGTTCTCTTCCCTCTTTGAACTATTTATATCACTTCTTTGAACTATTTATTTCTTTCCGATATAGGAATGCTCACCGAATGCCTTCTGCAACAATTCTATACGTTTCCGCAAACAAAATTTAACGCAAGTTCTTGTTTAGTCAATTAAAACATTTCAAAAATCGCCGGAATCAGTTTTAGCGTGGCACAAAACAAAGCGCAACTCAAACACTAATGAATATTTTGACTTAAAATTTCATACTACAAAAATTGCAAAAATTGAAATTTCATAAACCTGGGAATTTTCAATTGAAAATTGGTCTTACTTTTTGGACACAGTAGTACGAATGGGCGACATCGCCCACCTCGGGACCATTGTAATTGATTATGAAAACATCTTATTTGCCCAAACAGAATATAAAATTAAATGCTTTATCTTGAAATATTAAAATAAGTCCTCAAACCTCATACAAAATGCCATCAGGTCTCGAGACTTAAAATTCTTCCAGTTTCTAGTTTTCCGTTTTGATCTAAATGTAGTTTCTGGATAAAAAAAATTACCATATTGACGCACTTAAAATGGATGGGTTTTCCATAACCACAACGATTGCTTGCTTTCATCGAATTACATTGCCAAAGAATTCCAGAATTTTTTGAACCCTATAAACGAGTTCACAGACTGCTGGGTGACCAACCCTACAACCACCCGGATCGTGATGTTGCAAAAAAGTCTCGCAACACTTCGCAAGACAAGTTGTCTATTTTAGCTCACAGCCGCACTTGGAATACTTAACTTTTCAACAAATAGCATCAAAGCTACTTTATGGTAATAAGTCAGGAGTAGGGATTGCGATATCGGACCAAAGGTTCAATACCGATATTCGGTATTTTTTAGATCTTAATACCGGGATACCGGTTTTAATACCGGTAGTAGAAATTTTAGAAAAAAGAAAGAAAACACAGGTGTTTTTTTTTTGTTTTATTTGCCAGTTTAATTGGAGAATGTAAATATAACAAAAAAATTTGTAACTTAAATAGTATATAAAAAATAGCAAAAAAGTAAAGGAACATCTTATTTATTTAAATCCCAAAAAAGTGTAAATACCGCTATTCAGTCTGTGGTACTATTACAAATTTTTGAAATGTAATCTTAAAAAACATAATACATCAATTGTACTCTCATTAAGACTGGAACGAAATTTTGTGCAAAAATTGCCAGCTGCCGAAAACGCTCTTTCAGCATCTCGACATGCCATGCCATCTAATGCTGCCATTTTACTTATAATTTCATTCAAATTATCTTTTTTTTTTTTCAAAATAATCTAAAATCCCTGATGGTTTTAGCTTAGAGCTGAGCTTAAGTTTGTATCTTCCTCGCAATTATATTCTTTCCTCTTTCACAAATTTGTATCATGTTTCGTTTTTAAATGTGTATGGAGTCCGCTTGTACTTCCTCCATTCACTTTAATAACTCTTGAATATTTTTTACATTGTGCCACCACATTATTTTCATCATATAAATAATGAAACCAAACCGAAGTATCATCAACTGATTTTTTATGTTCTCTAAAGTTATTCTTATTCCTTATTATGGGGTATTGTTTATGAGTATATATATAATAAATCTGAAAAATATTTTGAACTCTAAAGTATGATATGCAAATACAATGTTAATAACAAACTCCCCAATTCAAAAAATATCGAAATATTACACCCTTTGTTTTCACAGATAAGAATTTCTAGTTTTCAGATAAGAATTCACAGATAAGAATAAGAATTTCACAGATAAGAATTCTAAATTTCTAGTAAATACCGAAAAATGGTATTTAAACTTGTGAATACCGGTATTACAAAATTGTACAAACGACTCAAAATACCGGTATTCGGTATCCCGGTATACCGGTATTGCAATCCCTAGTCAGGGGTTTCAGAATTCCCGAAATACCTGACATAATTAACTTTTGTAATTTCTTTGAAAGGGACATTGTAAACAAAAACTGAAAAATGACCTTCCGCGAATTGGTGTCATTTTAATTTGGTGATTAAATAGCTCCGATTCTATAAAGTTTCTATATACCTCGTTAAGAGTGCATTAGGTGACTCAATTTTTGCCACACATTTGAGTCGTAATATGAATTTCTAAGAAACTGAATGAGTTTGCGCAATATTTCTAATAAATAAACGGTTTGCGCAATATTTCTAAAAATGAACAGATTGTGCAATCTTTCTAAAAACAACTAATATAAATTTTTTTTTAAAAAGTCAATTTCTTCTTTTTTTTTCTCACTACATTGCAGGAAGTCCTTTATAAATAATTTTCATTCATTTTTTTAAGTTTATCTGGCGCCATCTGTGGGTAGATACATGCAACTTAAATCTAAAAAAAACTAAAATTAATTAATTAAATTTAATTAATTAATCAATATTTGAAAAAACTATATTAATATCAAGTGTCCTCCACTAAAAGTCCAAAAAATGTATTTGAACTTGAGCGTATGAATACAAAGTGTTTTATGAACGATTGAAAATGTGAACAAGATATATATGGGGAGAGTGTGAGCTAATAGAAGGATTAACAATTAATAAACAGTTCGTGCAATCTTTGAACCATAAACAGTTTGTGCAATCTTTGAACCATAAACAGTTTGTGCAATCTTTCTAAGAAGTAAATAAATGAAATAACTTTTCTAATAATAAAACATAAGTAAATAAGGAAAAAAATCTGTGGTACTTTTAATATTGGGGGAAAACGTCATGTTAAGTTTTACAAATTATTTGAGAGTTTGAAAAAATATCCAGACAAATTTTTAAATTATTTCTTGAAGATTGAAAAGAGCTTTGATAACCAGCTAATACATCTAAGACCATCTAACCGGAATTTCTTAAAAATATTTATAGGGATATTCTTTAATCTTGCTATTGTGCAAAGGTAATCTTTTTTAGTTCCCCTAATTAAAAAATTCTATGTTTAACGATATGATAATTGTTACGCCTACAATAGGCATGAATAAAAATTAAACAAAATTCACTCATGGAAGACATGTAGTTAACTAAATAATCTCTTGAACAAGCCTAAACTTGTACGTTTTTTTTTAAGGATGTAATACTAAATAATTTCGTTACCGTAGTAAATAATTTTGCAACTCTTTCAATAATAAATTGAACGAGTTGCTTCTATTTAGTTATCAGAACTCTATAATCAATATTGCACGAATTGACATGGAAAAAAATGTTTCATTTTCTTAACTAAGGAGTTTTTTTTCTTCAAACATCGCTCGTGTGAGGTAATTCTTAGTAATAATTCCAGGATAAATCTGTTTACCAATTTAAATAATTTTTTGACGTGATTCCTTATTTAATATTTTTTTGTAATTTTCAGAAACCAATAGTTTACATGACTTTAGAATATTTCCACAGTGTTGCTACTCATGATGTCTGTCCTCTGTGCTCGTCGGGTGAAGCCACGGATTTTTTACATTTGACAGCATGCACTGCACTTGATTTTATGACTTTTAACTCTGACAACTTCACCAAGGATAAATTTTATGGGGCTGCTGGAGTTCTTGCGGCGGATATCGCTGCAGTTTGATGTAGGGAAATAAGTAATATAAAAAAAAAATTTCAAGTCAATTCCTCCTTTTTGTCACTGTACTGCAGAAAAGTCCTTCATTGCAGAATTTTCCTTTTACATCTGGCACTAGTTATTATTATATACATGCAACTTACATCTAAAAAAAAACTAGAATTAATTGATTAATTTAATTTAATTAATGAATTAATATTTGAAAAACTGTATTAACATCAAGTGTCCTCCACTGCAAGTTCAAAAAAAAAAAAAAATGCATTTGAACTTGAATGGATGAATAAAAAGTGTTTTATTAACGATTGAATATTTGAACATGATATATATAGGGAAAGTGTGAGCTAATTGTAGGAATTGAAAAAAAAAAAATGATTTTAGAATAAAGTAAAGGTATTCAGTACCACGCAAACAATTAGAAGTGTGTTTCATATCTATGAAATCTTTATTATAAAAATTCATATATAAATTTTTCGGACAGGTAAGTTTTAAATGCAAGAATAAATTTGAGTAATATTTTCTATAAACTGAATTTATAATTTTTTCCTCTTTCTCATATAATTTAAATATCTTTTCGTTCTAAAGCAAGATGAAGAGGTTCTGTTGCTTGAAAAAAATACTTAAATTTTAGTTTTGAAGGATCTTCAACCAAAAATACAGGAATTAGTGAAAATTTACGATTAGCAAGCTCATAATATCTTTATTTAATCCTTCATTTAAAGTTCTTTATTTAAATTTACCACTGGGTACCAAGCGGTAATTAAGTAGAAGGAATAGAAAAGGCATGAAGGATAGACATAGTAGAATAGACATAGACATAGAAGTAAGACAGGAGGAATAGACATAGACACAGAATGAAGACAGGAAGAATAGACATAAATATTGAAAGAAGATCGGCTTACTACCAAAATTTAGATCTACACAATTTCAACAATCATAAAGTTTTAAAAAAGAATCCAGCACATCATTCATGGTACATCTGAACTCTATATTCCCAATCACGAATCTCTTTTCGGTTTTCAGTTTAAATCAATTATTTTATAATTGCAGAGTCGTAGTTAAAATTTGGATTCATTATTTTCTGAATGAATAGATGTTTTTCTGGCTTTATAGAAAAGAAAAAAATTTAATTGTTTAGATTATGGATTCGATTTACATTTTCCATAACATTCAATTTTGTCCCATGCTGAGCTAAAACCGTCTGCAGATTTCGAAACATATGCTTTCTTTTTACGGGGTAGGGTTGTCGGCCTTACACTCAACGCTCTGCAGTCTTATTAAACAAGGACATATAGTTTAAAATAGATTCCGAACCACTACAAACATTCATGGCACCGCCGGGACTGGAACCTGAAACTTGTAGCACCGAGAGCCACAGCACTAACAATTATGTCTTAGGATTAGGCAGAAGACAAATGGTTGGTTTGGTTTGTCGCTCTACGGTCATCTTGTGCACATGAGGACTAAACATACCGGGGCCTACATTTTTAAAGTGGATCCATGCCACCGCCAGAATTTTAACCGGAAGTCTGTGGTACAAATGGCCAGAGCGCTAAACAATTGAACATCAGGCCACAGAAGACAAATGAAAAGCAGAGCATCATTTCTTATGTATCTGTAGCATATTACAAATTATGAATCTCATTTCGTTTTCATTTTAAATTAAATAATTTTTAATACTTCAATTGCTATCTCGTAGTTACTTGCGATTGATTACTTTCTGTTTGAATATCTGTTTATTGGTTTTATAGAATAGAATGAAACTTCTAAGTTTAGAGTTTTTAGATTGTCAAAGCATTTTTCCAGATATTCAATCGTTGTGGTGACTAGGCAAAAGCCAAATCTTGATTAGACTATCATATGTATCCTGTTACAAATTAGGAAGCCCATTTTGTTTTTATCTTAAATTTAAACACTGTTTAATGACAAAATCGCAGAGTCATGATTTATTGCAGTTTGGGTTAATTATGTTCTTATTGAATATGTTTTTAAACTTATTAAATGGGATGAAACTTCTGAAATTTCGAATGAATTCTCACATTCTTTAAATACCTTATATTGTGGTTAAAAAGTTCCTCTAAAGATAATGCGTTTTAATTGCAAGATTGAATCGTGACAATCAAGAATTTAGTGTTAAAATTGGACCAAGGTGGTGCATAGTTTAACTGCGGCCATGACATAGAGACAAACACAATTTTTTTTCCATTTAATAAAGTGAATCATCATTTTTATTAATGCTAATTGGATATGCATAATTTTTATGCATGGATATCTATTGCAGAGGAAGTCAAGGGTCAAGGTTGTGTCAAGGGTTTAATGATAACTTAAAGAATGTTGCCCCCCCCCCTTCAAATCACAGTTCTGAATTGCAAAATGGTCAACAAGTTCAACATATCCATGCAATAACTGGTTCTGTTTGTGGTCAAATATTGTTGTTATAAATATCAGCGCAAATTGATCTAAGATCATTAGGTATTGTAAAGGCACAATGACACTGTAAAGGTAATGTTGATCTCGCAAGTCACAATTCTGAATTGCAAAGTGATCAACAAGTCCAACATGTTCATGCAGCAACTTGTTCTGTTTGTGGACAAATACTTAATGATCAATGATTCTTAATGGTTAATGATAACGTAAAGAATGTTGACCCTCCCAAATCACAGGCCCCTTACCATGGCTCAGTGGGGTCGAATCCTGGCAGAGGCATAGATGTTTGTGAGTGGTCCGGATTCTATTTTAAACCGTAGATCCGAGTCAGTTTAGACCTCTTAAGCACAAAATGACCGTAGAGCGACAAACAAAACAAAAGTAACGGCATCACCGGAACTCGACCCCGAAATCTGTGGTATCGAGCTCTAGCCACTCGACCATCAGGCCCCCCATGCAAAACAAATATTTATTAATGTTATTCATGTATATGGGGCCTGATGACCGAGTGACTGGTACTCGGTGCCACAGATTTCGGGTTTGATTCCCGATGGTGAATGGTTATTCGTAGCGGTTCAGGAATCACTTAGGAATATAGGTACATTATTATGCGGGGCACAACTTATCAAAACAAACATATTTGCCTTTTCAGAATTTAATGATTTCAGGTCAATTTGCTCTGGAATTTCTAACAACAGGATTTGACCACAAACAGAACAAGCTGCAGCATGAACAAATTGGAATTGTTGACCACTTTGCAAGTCAGAACTGTGATTTAGTGGGTCAACATTACCTTTACAAT
>BPLQ01012170.1:117001-143279 GCA_021605075.1 Caerostris darwini | reverse complement strand
TTGCAAGTCAGAACTGTGATTTAGTGGGTCAACATTACCTTTACAATTTTATTGTGCCTTTACAATGCCTAATGATCTCAGATCAACTTGCGCTACAATTTCTAATGTTAGTAGTGGTTCGGAATCCACTTTAAACTGCAGATTCTGGCTAAGATGATTGTAAAGCGTAGCGAGGGTATTCCTCGAGCGAGGTAATCCAAGTCCGTAGCTTTCAAGCTACACGCACTCTCTGGGTAGTGCTTAATGAGAAACGTCGGTGCAGCCCTTGCTTAGGGCATAAAAGACGGCTCTCTAAGTATTTTCCAGCTGAAGATGGCCGAGTGACTAGCACTATGGCACTCGATACCACAGGTTAAGAGTCTCGGCGGTCCCATGGATGCTTGTAGTGGTTCGGAATCCACTTTAAGCCGTAGGCCCCGGTCTGTTTAGCTGTTAGCCCGGTCCGTTAGGTCCTCGCGTGCACAAGATGACCGTAGAGCGAGCAAACCAAACTAAAGCATTAGAAAAAAAATATTTGTTTAACAAATATGGTATCCGTTTTTTCCCTATGGAATGTAAAAATCTTTTTTCTGTATAATATGTTTAATATAATTTATTTACATATTTGCCTATGAAAGTTATTGACATTGAAAAAGAAAGAAAATATTAAGATTTCACGATGATTTTGCATTGTGATATAAATCTGTTGTCTCTGAATTTTTCCATCTAGAAGATATTCGCATCGATCTAAATTCCAAAGGATGACTCAAAACTGAAGATATTTTGTGGTTTAAGGTTAAATCTTGGAATGTGCTGAGCCATGTGTTTGAAAGTGGGAAAAAGAAAAAGTTTTATATTGTCATGTTTTTATCGTCTAGGTGATTTTTTCCCCCAGAATACTCGTATCACTGAGATAACGAGGGTATGTTCATAATGTTATAATGTAATTTTTGGCCTTATTTTATAGCATAATATTTAATATCTTTATCTCAATGACTTAACAAGATGAAGAATAGTTGTTTTTCGATGCGTCATTCTTGCAAAAATCGAATATAAAAATTTTCATCTCAATTAAATATATATTAAAATGATTTACTTATATTTTAACTTAATTATATTTTATTGATCGTTACTTAGTGAAAATGAAAGAAGATTATAATTATAAGATTATTTTCGATCAATTGATCGATTTTTATAGCAATATTAAAATATACATAATGTCAGAGCAATTGACAAATGAAATCAGATCTCTGAGTTCTAGCGCACTCAACTTGGCTACTTTTGTATTAAAATAAATGTATAAAAATTGAAGCATATTCAATAGTAGGTTAAGCACAGTAAAAATCATGCTCGCAGTTTCCAATGTTTTTGTTGTTCTATTGCAGCTGGTAATACAGAGACAGTTAATCTTTATGTCATAAGCAAGGGCTGCACCGCTGTTACTCTTTTAGCACTATCCAGGGAGGCTCGCGTAGCTTGAAGATATGATGCAGACACGAGTAACACTACCCCCACGACGCTCTACGATGACATTAGTTTCCAATGAATATAAACCGAAAAAAAAATCTGTTAACTAGGAGGCTATTTTTCAAGTGTTTCAATATCAGGTTTAATGAATAGCTATTTAAAGACGAAATAAATAGCTATTATAATTGAGAACATTTGATTTAATAAATGTATTAACTCAATAAATGAATAAAAATAGTGTAAGGAACAGTTTTTTTTTCCAATGCAGCTGGCAAACACTTAGACAGCTTGGTCTTGGATGCCTTAAGGCAAGCGCCGCACAGACGTTACTCACTTTGCATTACCCAGGGGGCGCGTGTAACTTGAAGATACGGACGCGGAGTAACAATGCCCCCGCAACGCTCTACGATCCTATTAGGACCGGGACCTACGGTTTAAAGTGGATTCCGAACCACTACAACATCCATGGCACCGCCGGGACTCGAACCCGAAACCTGTGGTACCGAGCTCCAGCCACTCGGCCATTCAGGCCCTGTGTAAGGAATAGTCTTATTTAAATTACAGACTACACGGAGTTATCATATAGCTTGATTTAACAGCCATAGTGATACAAAATGTGGTAGAATAGTAAATAAAATCATGCAGAGGAAATTTATGGGAAAAAAATCCTCAATAGAAGACACGTCACAATTTTCAATATTAATGAATTACTTTATCAGTCTATGATACTATATGATTGCATGACAATTACGTTACTAATCCTCCTGGTGCAGGAAAGCCTACACCAGGTCTAAAAGACCCCGTCACAGGTGACTGGCCCATGGCTAAGTGTAACATGCGTCTTCACTTTAGCGAAGAACCACTAGGGTTGAAGACTGACTAAACCTCAAGACAATACTCTACCATCATATTACAGCGGGACCTACGGTTTCAATGTGGATTCCGAACCATTACAAACATCCATGGCACCGCCGGAACTCCAACTTAACAACTCTAACTTAAGCAAGTGGCATCGAGTGCCTGTGCGCTAGACACTCGGTCATTCAGGTCCTGCGTGACAATTATAGCACCGCATTGAAAAATTACATTCTATTGCGTATTTTGACGTTCATACTCAATGTACCATCTGCTGGATCAGAAAGTACATTTTGTGAAAAGCATTCTCTACAGCAGAATGTTACATGTCCGAAGAAATGTTATCCATTAAAGTGCATCAATTTGCTCAAGTAATAGCATAGAATTTGGTACGGAAAGCAATAAAAAAACGGAAAATGTCGTCGGAAAAAAAATTTATGTCGCAATATTCTTAAATAAGAATCTTGCGACATAAATGTTCCAAAAATCACCGATAAAAGAAAATATGATCCTTAGTAGTGCTTAAAGACTTATATTTCACACACCATAAATTAAAACTGTGCAACCACACTGGGACATTATGATTTATTGAAGTTTATATGCTCATCCTCGACATAAAACCAAGAGATGCCTCCCGTGAAAAACATTATCTACAGTCAAATGATACGTGTCCTTAGAATTGTTTATGATAACTTATGGTAAATTGTTATTAAGGTTGCTGTTGCAGATCTTCAAAGTTCCAGCAGAACTACACTCAAGAGCCAAATCATTATGACCACCCCTACATTTTGCAATGAACTCGCCTGGATGACGTGGAAGGCACGTGATCAGGTGGAAGTGGTATTTAACTGCTGCTGGAGAGTCTGAAGAATCATTCTTTCACTTACTTCTGTGTATGATGGGAAAGGCTGCGGGCCAACTCGTTATTGACAGGTGGTCATAATGTTTTGGCTCTTGAGTGTAGATCAAGTCCACAATATTGTTAACTCTGATAAATTCCAAAACAAGCAACGGCGTAGTAAAGAGGTCCTGTTTGGGCAATCCCAAACAGTCAAGAACATGGTCAGGAAAAGCCTTTTATGACATTTGGTGCTACTGGGGTAGGTCTTGTTAACAGGTTTTTAAAGTAGCTAAATTCATCAATTAGCTTCATCGAGTGGTCATAGATAGTTTGGGCAGTTAATATAACAAAATGTCGTGAAAAAAGTGTCAAAAAGTACCGATAATTGAAAATTTTGTGCTTTACAAGGTTTAAAGGCTTGTGCTGTTCAACCTAAGCGCATTGAAATCTTACGTTTTATTGACAATTCGAACGGACATCTGTGGCACTACGCGCTAGAGATAGTCACTCGGCCATCAGACCCTTGCTCAAATATCAAGGCAATCAACAAATTTCATGTCTGAATCAGACTTTAGAGATTCGTATTGGAAATCAACCCTTTTTAAGTACTACATTCATATCATATTTGTATAATTTATAAAAAAATAAAAAGAAGTCAAAGGTCCTTTTATCCACTCTGCCTGGATGATAATAATATCCACCATCCATAACCATCTCCTTCACCATTGCACAGACATATCAAATGAAAGAAGAAAATTAAGACAATTGTACACATTTAAATTTCAAATACACACACACACATACACGGTCCAGTCACATTAATGTGACCACCTGTCGAAAGCCAAAATAACCACCTTTGGCAGAGCGGACCGCTGCGAGACGTGCAGGAAGAAAGTCAATTAGCTTTCTGAAGGTGTTCACTGGGATGTTGAGCCATGCAGACTCCAGTGCCGTGGCCAGCTGCGCTAGATTACGCGGTTGAGGATCCATGGCGCGAACAACCCGATCGAGGTGGTCCCACAGATTCAAGATTGGGTTTAAATTCGATGAGTTTGCTGGCCAGGGGAGTATGGTAAACTCATCCTGGTGCTCTTCGATACACACACACACACTGCGATCTGTATGTCACCTCGCATTGCCCTGCTGGTAGATGCCATCATTCAAAGGGAAAATAATTCGCATGTAGGGACAAAATAATTCGCATGTAGAGTCCTTACGGACCATGGTAGGCATGGTCCGCAAGGACAGATACGTCTTTGTACTGATCCATCATGCCTTCCACAATGAGGAGTGCACCCAGTGAATGCCAGGAAAACATTCCCCAAACCATAATGCTCCCTCCTACAGCTTGGATCCTTCCGGCAATTGTTGCAGGGTGTTTGCTTTCAGACGTTTCACGCCGTATACGCCAACGTCCATCTGTCCGATGGAGCACAAAACGTGATTCATCGGAAAGTGCCACCTTTCGCCACTCTGTGGACGTCCAGTTTCGGTACTGGCGTGCAAATTCCGGCCTTCGTCGCCAATGAACAGCAGTCAGCATAGGTGCATTAACCAGGCGTCTACTGCGGAGGCCCATGCGCAGCAACGTTAGCTGAACCGTTGTTGAGAATACACTCTTGGTAGCCCATGGTTCATCTGGGCGGTCAGTTGCTCAACAGTTGTACGTCTATTCGTCTGAACGCCTCTCCGTAGCCTTCGTTCGCCTCTATCATCTACCACGTGCACCACATGTGCCACGCCGCTGATTTTGGATAGTGCCATTTTGCCATGCATGGTATACTTTTACCACGCGACCAGTTTACAAAATTAGCCGTTTCCGAAATGCTTCCACCCTTGTCCCGAAAGCCAATAATCCTGCTCTTTTGGACGTCGGATGAATCGCTACGTTTCTGTATTACGCCAACGATTTAAATGCTTTCTGATGCCCTAGGACATCCTTTATAAACACTCCACTGCAATGTTCTGCCACCTGCCTTTTGTGATTGACTATTTCACGTTGACGTTGAAAGAAGGTGGTGGTCATATTAATGTGACTGGACTGCGTATGTATATATAGTGCTTGTGAGTGTGTGAGTGACACATCATCTACACCCACGATTTCCCTCAAGTGAATTATGTAAGCTCCTGTCTTTTCGCAGATGATTTCGCTGCACTTGTGCAGGGTTCAACTCTCAGATTTGTAACGAGAACCTTACAAATTTTCCTTGAATCGCTAGAAATCTGGCTCACAAAATGGAGAATTGCTGTCAACACAGATAAAAGTCAAGCAATAATATTCAGAAAAGGAAATACACCAAACCCCAGTGATAACATTTACCTATTTGACGAACCAATTGAATGGGTAAACGAAGTTAAATATTTAGGTCTCATCATTGATAAAAAATTAATTTTCAATAGCCATATCACTTACATAAAAAATAAATGCTGGAGTAAAATTCATCTCAGTCTCCCTTAAAAATATTCAGCCCTATCACTTCAAAATAAAGTTCTACTTTACAAGCAGGTCATCCGCCCAATTCTTACTTATGCTGCACCTATTTGGGGACTTGCTTGTAAAACTAATAAATACAAAATTCAAGTACTACAAAACAAAGTTCTTCGTATAATCACTGGGGCCCCCTGGTTTATCAGAAACGACGTCATTCATAATGATCTCAGAATTGCTACAATAGATAACTACATTACTGGTCTCTCCAGAAACTTCTTCCTTGGCTTGAGAAATCATAATAATAACCTAATCAAAGCACAACTATTTTTTGCACACAACGAAGGAAAACATAAATATCCTTTTTCATCTACAAAATGGTCAGCAGACCTGCGCCCACCATAAAGATATTTTTTCTTTCTTAGAACTCCTGGATTTCCCAGGTTTTCGTAAACATTTTTTCCTTTATTCATATTTGTTCACACGCTCACGTGTCTGCTCATCTATTCATTACCGAGGGTAGTTTTACATTACGAGTCATTACGGGTCTTCATATTTTTATTATCCATCCTTCACTTACATAATATTTTTAATTGCTGTTTCTCACATCCTACTTTTAATTTGATTTTGAGTAGATGTGCGCTTCGCGCACAGGTACTCGACCTGCATTCAATCTAAGTAAGAGTGACACACACTCACAAGTATATTATATATATATACATATATGTGTATGTGTGTGTGTGTGTGTGTGTATGTGGGTGTAGAAGAAAATTATCGACTGATGGAAACGCAACAGGCAATCACGAAACAGCTACAAAAAAATGGTTTTCGGACGAATTCGAATTTGGAATGTACCCTTCTCTTTTTCATGTACCCCTTTTTCAATGTATCCTAATTGTATCAATAACTCTAACTGTATCACCCACACTAGAAAAAATATACGAATTTTTTTTTAAAATATCTGCCCACACAGAATTTTATTTGTTTTGACTTTGAAAAATATCTTAAAAAATTAATAAGCAAATTTTAAAATGTTTTCTTCGAGAGAGTCATATAAAAAAAATTTGTTTTCTATTTCACTAAATGGTGGCAACGTCATAAAGAATGTGTATATTCTTTATCAATGATTGATAAATCGATATATATATGAGATCTTTCTCGAAATGAACTGACAAATAACGAAAATCTATTAATCCATTTATTTTTGCAAATCATAGTAGGGATTTAATCATACAGGATTCCAAGATTCAACCCCTTTTTGTCTTGTAACACCCTTATTGCAATTTCTTTATGGCTGATGATGTATCAAAAACTGTTTCTGAACTGTGCCGAATCATGGTAAAACTGAGAAATAAAGCCAAACTATGGTTTATTCAACTTGAGATCCAATTACTTCAAACGTGTTGTTAAGGATTTATCAAAATACGAGTATAACATTGTCAGCACAAATTGTAGAAACACTGTTAGCACAAACTGTAATAGCCCTGTCAGCACAAGCTATAACAGAAGTCAGCTCTGTTGACGAAACTGTTTTAGATTTCTTTGTCGATATTCTATCCAATCCAGTCAAAACTAAAATAAATGCAATGTTTTAAAAAGGCTTATTTAGCAGATTGGCTGATATGGAAGAATCTAGAATTTAAAAAAAATTCTGACTGATATGAATCTGTGTAACAAATGTCCACCTGATTTTTTGCAACATGTGAGAAATTTGATGGTATTTCGATATCTGAAGAAGCCATTAGGCCGTTTTTGACTTCAGTGACGACCACAAGAAGCGCAAGCCATTTTGTCCACCAATAAAGATCCTTTGGATATTGCAGCAGAAATGGCAAATAAAATCCTTTGTATCTATCCTAATCCTTAGTGTCTTAAGTATTTTCCATTCTAAAAACTTATACTGATGTTATCAATTATCATTTAATGAAAGTAGGAAAATTGAATCGTTGGAAGCAAACATTGCACAAATTCAAAGAATTAGTTTTTCGTAATATATCAAGAAGCAGATCTAGAAATTTCAGAGATTGCAGCAGCAGAACTAAGTCCAAAACAGCCAATTACAAGTTATGTTAATGCCACTATAAACGTGACGACAATGTTAAACTGTATGTCCAATTTTGCGAATTTAGAAATTTTATTCTATCATCCACGAAAAACTAAATAGCCTATCTCTTGAGGAATCCAAAGACTGTGGCCCCTTGAATTATCGCTTCTTTCTCTCTACTAAATAGAGTCATAAAAACTATTTGATAGTTGCTGGAGTTGATGTTTCTGTAATCCGACTCAAATTAAAGCAACACTTTCAGAAGGTAAACTCTATGCTGCTAATTCAGCACTAATTAATACTGATGGAACTCAATAAGTTATCCTCGGTTTTGGTTTGAGATAGAAATTTGACTGTGAAGTTAGTTTATCAGCCGTTACCAATAATTCAAAAACACTGTTTGATTGGGCAAGAACTGTTCTGATCATTTAACTTGGCATACCAATTTTCATTCTACACAAATAAACTTCTTTATGATATGTTATTATCATATAGTATATGGTTTATGATATTATTATCATCATATGGTATATGGTATTATTATCCTCGTATGGTATATTATCATTCAATTATCTTCAACTTCTCCGAAAATACTGTTAATGAGCTTCATTCTGAATTAGCGGCTTGATGGCGAATTGGCTAGTGACTTTTGCCTCTGTACCGCAGACTTCAGCCATCAGGCCCGGAAATTTATATAGTAAAAAATATGAAAATCATTTGTTTGGCATATTCATATTGATTTGATAACTTTAGGACTAAGTAATTAACAGTAAGTAAACTAAGTAAAATGAATTACCCAAGAATTTTAAGACTACTGACAATCATACAACAATTACAATCAGTCGAGAATTAGAAAATTCAGATAGAGATTTTTCAACTCAGATAGCTTCTCTGCATTTATTATGCAGAGAAGTTATCGAAAGAGAGACTCCTAACTGTAAGTCATTCATCCATCTAAAATTTGAATCAGTTTATGGATGACGATTTATCGATGATGATTGATTGCACATTGTTAAGTCAATCCCGAAATATTACAATCTGTGTGTAATAATCTACCAAATGTAAAAATGCATAGAAGTTATCGAAAAAAAGACAGGCTCCTAACTGTAAGCCATTCATTCATCTAAAATACGAATCTGTTTATGAATAATGATTTATAAATGACGATTGACTGCTCATTGTTAAGTCAATCCCGAAATGTTACAATTTGTGTGCAATAATCAAAGTAATTATGTTGAAAATATAAAAAAAAAGATGTTGATTCTTCCGCTTCCTTAACGTCGGCCTGCTAATGTGAAGCAAACAGGATAGTCTTCCACATCCTATGGAGAAAACATGTCAGAAGCATTTTAGGAAACTTCTGAGAAACTGAGCGAAAACTCATTAAAACAACGGAAGCATGATGTCAAAAGAAAACACAAGACATATATTACCATATATGTGCATAAAATAAATTACAGCAAACAAAATTTTGCAACCTAAAAAAAAAATTTTTTTTAAAAACGGAGTTGCTAAAAATTACGTGAAATTGTTATTGCTTCCTTTTTTTTATTGCACTACCTTTATTTGAACTAATATTTCTTCCTTTACTGTACTTCAGAGATGGAAATTTTTTCTTCGATTTGTGAATAGTTTTTTATTGAACTTACTTGTGTTTCACTTATGTATGCCATGGACAATATATCGCTGAGTAACAATTTTATTATTATTTTTTTTGTTCTAATACCGCTGGAAAACAGGTAGACAGTTGTCTAGGACGCCTTAAGGCCTTAAGGCCAGCGCTGCACCGACGTTACTCACTTAGCACTACTCAGGAAGTAAGTGTGTCTTGAAGATAAGCGACGGACGCGGAGTAACAATACTCCTGTAAAGCTCCACGATCAGCCAGCGCCAGCGCGCTAGCCATTTGGGCACCAGGCTCTCATGAATAAAAATACAGAAAAATTAATTTTTCAATATCCTAATTTGCTTAACTCCAAATTCGAGGAAAAAGGATTTAAATTATGTATTTTTAATTCATATAATATTTTGTGTAGTTTAAAATATTTTATAAACTCGCATATTTGTGAATAAACAAATACAACATTAGATAGACACTTTTACACTTTAGATTTAAATATGATAATTTGCTGAGATGATAAAAATATTGAATATCTTATCATGAAAAATACAGAGTTCTAAATTGTACATTATTTAATATGGGACCTGAATGGCCGCGTGGCTAACACTCTGGCGCTCGTTGCATTGGATGTTTGCAGTGGTTCGGAATCTACTTTAAACAGTAGGCCCCTGTCTAATATGACAGTAGAGCGTTGTGGAGGTATTGTTACTCCGCGTCCATAACTTATCTTCAAGCTTCACGCACCTCCTGGGTAGAGCTAAGTGAGTAACGTCAGTGCAGCGCTTGACTTAAGGCATCGAAGACAATTGTCTAAGTATTTGCCAACAGCATTAGAACAAAACAAAATATTGAAACTTTTACACTTTAGATTTGGATATGATAATTACCTGAGGAAATAAAGATATTGAATAACATATCAAAATAAAATAGAAAGGTTTTTCTAAATTCTGCGTTATTTAACATTGTTTCCAGATGTCAATAATCTTCTTGCAACACTTTCTACACCTTTTGTCATCACACGTGTGCCCCAAATTTTCCATCTCTGTCCTTGGACAACAGAAACTCCAGCACTTGCGAACAGTTCCCTTCAAAGGTAAACAGAATATACAGGCACGAATTCAACATGACTACTTTTTATTTTATTTTCTAAATCCCTTCTTATCTCAATTGAATTTTCCACGCGAAACCTGATAGCGGAACGGATGTGAAAAAGAAGCATTTTCATTGCACGCCTTGTAAATTATGCGACATTTTTTTCCTGTAGAATTTACTACTATGCATAGAAAAAATTTACAAAATATTTTCTTCCGCAGTAGAGACATTGTGAAACTCTACTATTATGATTGTTTTGGTGTTAAATATTATACTTATAGTAGTGTTTTTGAGTAGAATTTATGACGGTGTGTACTATGTTTTTCGAAAAAAAAAATTATTTCCGCTATGTAAATATTTTTCTTCGCAAGTGATAAATATGGCTTTCACTTTTTTTCCCCTTTCTGTCCCTTCTTTATATTGCTGAAATAAAATGTTAAGTAGCATTTTCACTGCATTCATGCATTTTTAAAACAGCCAATAAATAATAGGATAATCCTTCTTCCTTATCATTGATCATTGTATTCCTACCTTATGATACCATTGAGCATTGTATTCCTTCCTGATCATTGTATTCCTTCCTTATTCCTTATTGATGATGTTGAGGATCATTGGAGCAATATGGAGGATTGTTGGAGATAACTGAAGATTATTATTATCCGTCAGGGGCCTCATCTCCTGGTGGTGGCAAACATAAAAGAATGAAAGCATTGGCTATGCCCAGAGATTAAAGGAAATCGTGAGAATTGAAAAAGTCTAAAAATTCCAAATTCAATTTAGGTAGGTTAGAACAGAATATTCCTAGATCTTTTCAAATTAGAGTGCGGTTCATAGTGTTCGATCTCTTGAATGGCCAGATGTTGGTGGTTGTCAATAGTATTGAAGACTATTTCTGAAAGTGTTTTTCCATTATTTGCTGAGAGTTAGCAGGGAGATGGACCTTTGATTACCATCGTTTCTCATAAACCAGTTGGCATTCGTTATTTGTCTAATGGTCCTATTTTGTTGATCTGCCTAGAATTTATAATTAAAATTAGCGGCATAGGCCCATACCGGGCAAGAATAGGTTTGGAGAGGACGAAGCATAGAGGTGAAAACCAGAAGTTTATGCATGTTACTCATGCTCGAGTTTCTTGCTAGTAAGGTGATAGAGTCTTCTAATGTTTCTTCTGTAATTTTGTTTGGCATAGTAGAAATGAAAATTCCAGTTTAGATGTTTATGATGATAAAGAGATGTCCAAGATATTTTGTTTCTTATTTCCAGAAGATAAGTTGTTTTTTTAGGTAGCTGGCTGTTTTTTTTTATATTTTTGATTCTTGTTGAAGAGGACTGCTTCGGTTTTGTTAATGTTAAGAGCAATTTTCCGCTTGCCATACCATTTAGAAAGGTCATTTAGGCGTTTGTTTAATGCGCAGGTAAGATATTTAGAGTTTTGTTTCTACAAAGAATGGCAGTATCATCTGCATAAATTGTTGTAACGGTATTGAATCTTGTAGAGATAGATAGCCCTTATTTGAATTAGCACTTATTGAAATACATAAAAGCCTCTTATTATTTTAACCAATTGTTGTGTGAAAAAGTAAATATGACGCTTTGAAAGCGGAAACGGAGGAATCGATTATTTGTGAGAGGTGCTAGTCAGATATACGCGGCGCAAAACAGTTTTTTAAAAAAATTTAATGGTTAGCGTGGAATTTTTTTCATAAAATTTTGCTTTTGATAGTATGTTAATAAAATTTATAATTGTTATAAATTAAAATTATTTTATTGTTATTTAAAACCTTATATTATGAAGCTTTGTTTGAATTCTTGCGATTGGACTGCAGGGAAATTTTCCACACAATCGGCTGTCGGATTGTAACTACAAAAATGTTGCAGAAAATAAAAATAATATAAGAATTTATGGTTTATTTCAAAAATAACTGTTATTCAATCGTAGTTTGAATAGTATGATTTTCATTCAATGTCCCATTGGTGAAAGAGAAATATTACTTTCTGGGCGACTTCTACGAGCAATTGCTATGCATTTGCACGGAAATCTTGCACTGTGCTTATACACGCAGTCGAATATCTTATTTTCTAAAACCAATGACAATAGTTTTCATCGCTTATTTATTTACATTACATTATTATTTCTTTGTACTCATGTCATTAGTTATTTATATTATATAATTACTTATTGTATTCGTGTCACTAAGTAATAATGCAATATAAATAACAATTAATAATTTATATAATTATTAATATTTTTTTAATTTATTATTATTAACATTTGTAAGTATTTGCTTAGATCGCCCTATGATAATCTAATGTATCAGTCCCCCTTGTGCTGTAACCTATGTAATGTTGAATCTGCTACATTTTTCATTTCTGTGTTGGAAGATATTAGGTCTAAAAATTAGTCTTTAAAAATATATTACAACAACTAATAACTAACAAATACAAATTTCAATTTTTCACTTAATATTTTATGAATGATATAACACATTTTTCTTTCACATGGAATGAAAAAAAAAATAGAGTACTTAATTTTGGGTATAAATGGATGAATTTTAATAAAATCGATTTTATTTGTTCGTGTAATGAGTTATGAATACGACATTTGAATGATATGTTGATTAAATATGCATAATCTAAAAATAGGAAAAATTTTGACAATAAACTTTCAATATAAAATTCATTTATGATCAAATAAATATGCATGTATATTTTTCAAAGTTTTAAATTGATTTTCATCAAAGTAATCAATTTTCACAATATTTTTTTCATAAGATGAGCCTCACAATAAATAGGGCCTGAATGACTGAGTGGCTAGAGCTCTGGCGCTCGGGACCACAGGTTTCGGGTTCAAGTCCCGGCGGTGCCATGGATGTTTGTAGTGGTTCGAAATCCATTTTAAAACCATAAGTCCCAGTCTAATAGGATCATAATGCGTTGGGGGGAAAGTGTTACTCTGCGTCCGTAGCTTATCTTCAAGCTACATGCACCTCCCGGTAGTGCAAAGTAAGTAACGTGCAGCGCTAGCATTAATGCATGGAAGATAACTGTATAAGTGTTTGGCAGTTACATTAGAAAAAAAAAAGAAGTCACAATACATCGTATCACAAGAAGTTTTTTTAATTTTATCTTTCACAGAGAATTTTATTCTAAAGATAAAAAAAAAAAAAACATAAATAAATAAAAATAAAATAAATAATAAAAACATTACGAAAGACAAACATTTACGAGTAACTCATCCGGTTAAAAGAAGAAAAAAAAAATGAAAAAGCGAGGAAAAAAAACTGTTAAAAAACAATTTACAACGGGAATAAACGACTATGGAAGTCATTCACATCATGACGTCATAGATTTCCGATGATGATAATTTCTACAAAGGAAATGAGGAGAAGAAAAAAAAAAAAACCCACTTCTCCTTATGCAATGGTAGTAGCTGCACTAATGATGTCTGGAATGGTTTGGTAAATAGATCAATAGATTATTGAGCTGAGAAAATTTATTTCGAAATGGATATTACAACTTTAACTACAGAAGAATAGGATGGATAAATACATGTGTCGAAATTATGTTGTTTAATATTATTATGTTGTTAGGAAGAGCCTGAATGGCCGAGTGGCTAGCGCTCTGGCGCTTGGTACTACAGGTTTCGGGTTCGAGTCCCGGCGGTGCCATGGATGTGTGTAGTGGTTCGGAATTCACTTTAAGCCGTAGGTCCCGGTCCTAATAGGATCATAGAGAGTTGCGGGGGCAGTGTTCCTCCGCGTCCGTGTTTTCAAGTTACACGCGCCCCCTGGGTCATGCAAAGTGAGTAACGTCTGTGCAGCGCTTGCCTTAAGGCATCCAAGACCAAGCTGTCTAAGTGTTTGCCAGCTGTATTGGAACAAAAAAAAAATATTGTTAGGAATATGATATGAATTGCTGGCTCTAGAAGTGTTTGTTTCAAATTGCGATGGCAGAGTATGAGTGCACTGTAACTGGTTCCTGAAGTAGTGAAACGTAAGTAACAATTAGGGATTGCAATACCGGTATATTGAGTCATTTGTACAATTTTGTAATACCGGTATTCACAAGTCTAAATACCGTTTTTTCGGTATTTACTACAAATTTAGAATTCTTATCTGTGAAAGAATTCTTATTCTTATCTGTGAATTCTTATTCAGAATAATTATCTGAAAACTAGAAATTCTTATTTGTGAAAACAAGGTTGTGGTTGTGAAGAAAGTGTGTAATATTTCGATATTTTTTAAATTAGTGAGTTTGTTATTCACATTGTATTTGCATATCATACTTTAGAGTTCAAAATATTGTTCATATTTATTATATAGTATATAGACTCGTAAATAATACCCCATAATAATGAATAAGAATAACTTTAAAGAAGAAAAAAAAATCAGTTGATAATACTTCGGTTTGGTTTCATTATTTATATGATGAAAAGAATAGGGTGGCACAACGTAAGAAATGTTCAAGAGTTATTAAAGTGAATGGAGGAAGTACAAGCGGCGGACTCCATACACATTTAAAAACGAAACATGATACAACTTTGTTAAAGAGGAAATAACCTAATTGCGGTGAAGATACAAACTTAAGCGCTGTTTCTAAGCCCAAACCATTAATGATTTTAGATAATTTTGAATAAAAAGATAATTTGGATGAAATCTTAAGTAAAATGGCAGCACCAATGACATTTCTACTACCGGTATTAAAACCGGTATATCCCGGTATTAAGATCTAAAAAATACTGAATACCGGTACTGCATCGGTTTCAGATCTGCAAAAACAAATGATATCAAGCCAAGGTATCCGGTAAAATAATAACACAGGGTTTTTACTTTTCATTTTTTTTAGTTATCTAATAATTAGTAGTTCCATTCATTTAAATAATAAATATCTTCACTGACTCATGGTCTGTCTTACAGGCTAAATAACGGTATAACACCTGAATAAAGGTCTTTTTTTGAAGTATGCTCTTAAACATTATATCTTTTTTAGAAAAATTCTACTGCTTGCACATATTGTGTATTCAGCACAGGATCCATGCTCGTGTGGATTTGGTATTTAATGAAATTACAGATTTTGTGGCGAAGAATGCCAGAAATCTGAATCAGACTGCCATTCCTACTTCGTTTGTAGACACAAATGTATTGGAAAAATTTTAACTTATCATTCCTTCTAAGATTAAAACTAAATATTTAATTACAGAACTAAATGTCGGCAGAAAAACGGCTATTACTCTCACAAGATTAAGGATGAAGCACCACAAAAATAGGAAAATCTCTGTCTGATGCATTTAAAAAATACCAAAAATTTGTGCAACTTCCCTGATGTCGAGCTTACTCCTCACCATGTCTTTGATTGACAAACTATTGCAGCTGCCATACATTGTTTGGACGATCCCTCGGAAGAGGATTTATACTCTGAGCTGGCAGTCAACATAGCCAATAGTATTCGGAAGAACCACGCTATTTGCTTTTCTTGTACTCTTCAAGGGATACAACAACAACATTTATTATTTTAAAATGTGAAGCATAATTCGTCCATTCATTTGGCCTAATAGCCCAACAAACTTAGTGTGGACATTTATTACATTAGAATGCAAGTTCTAACAGTTTTTTTGATTGAAATGAAACTGTAAGCACTTATATTTTAATCCTCATCATAGTCATTCTTCTTCCCAATAATGTCTAAGCTTAAGTAATGAGTAATCTAGCTCTCTAAGTAGTAAGCTTTTTGATCTCCTTTTTATTTATAACATTCATTTGGTATTTGTCCTGGATAAAGAATCTAGCTTCATTTCAACCTTTTCAATTGAAGTCAGTTTTTGTCTTTCTATATGATTCTGTAAACTTTAAAAAAGATATTTACCTATTACAGCAAGGACCGGAGAATGGGGTGGATAAAATATAATTGAAAGTTAAAATTTTTCTTGGAGATCCTTGGTCATTCTTGTTGTTTAGTTTGGGAAAAGAACATGGTTAAGGTGCAGGCTCATTCATTTTGTTGTTTTCCCCTAAAAAAAAATTAAAACATGTTTGCTTTTGAGAGTAAATTTTACCTGTTACAGTTAATTGCTACCTCATAATGAACAATTTCTTACATATGCCACCCTACATTTGAAAATATCATCTTTGGATGCAGACCCCTTCGTGGGTGTTGGATGAAGCTTGAATGACAATTAGGATACTATCTTTTGCGTTCAATATTATCCACTAATTTATCATAGAAGGGCAGCAGAATCATCATAGCAGAGTCCACTGATTCATCATAGAAGGTTAGAAGTTGAAAGCTGCTATCATGTCTTATAATTATCCTTTAAAAAAATGGGAAGGAAATTTTGTTACCATGTTGGATGTCGATGGATCAATGTTGGTCTTGGATATATTGTAAATTGAAAGGGATACCACCCATTAAACATTAGGTTTAACATTATCTTCCTTAAATCTAAACCGCTGATGGTAATTAATGCTTTCAGAAATGAGAAAACTCAATGGTGACAATCTCGCATCAATAGTTAGGTTACGTGATGGGACTTTTCCGGTTTTCATCTCATATGACACAGCAAATGTAGAACAGCTATAAATAAATGTCCTTTCGGAAAGCAATATCATCACTACATCATCAACTATGTTCCTGTCAAATATTATAATTATTACAATTATTATTATTATTACCCATTAACACATATGCACATACAAATCACATTATTTTATTTTATTACATGTAATAAAAATGGTGATTAGTTTTTTAATGAATAGAATTCCAATAAAATTTCCTTTTTTTTTTTTTTTTTTTCGCAAAAAAAATTCGGAATGCGATTCGGAATTTCACTAAAAAATGCACATAATAATTCATATATTTTAACATGAAAGAATAAGAATTTTTTTTAATATTAAATTGGTAAATTTTCAGGGACAAGCTTGTTCTTGCTGTCCTTGAATAAAACCTTTTTAAATAGAATGGGTACACTTAATGCACATTTTGAATTTCTAACTAATTAGTAGGCAGCGAAGTAGGAATAAAATTCATGTATTTTTATTCTACAATATTATACCTAAATTAATTAATTTCTAAGATTTTAAAATTAGGTTTTTTCCCTTCATTGATAAGGAAGGTTAATTTGAATTTATAACTAAATTTTAATTGATATGTATCTTAGAATTTTTTTTATTTAATTCTGAAATCAGGGGACAGGAATATTTTCATGTCGAATCACAGTGACATCCCACACTGTAGTCCGTATTACGTTAAAGATACTGCTCGCCAAAGATATTTCGCCAAATGTCACCAAGAAATCGTAAATTTAAGACACTGAAATATTTTTCATTTATTTTTTAAAATTCCAATTACTTAATATATATAAAAAAGAAAGAAAGGTTTAAGTACAATAAAAATTTTCCATTTTTATTTTCTAAAGTGTTCCTTTCTCATATATATATATGTTCCTTTCTCAAAATATATTCTATTGAATTTTTGAAGGATATATATATATATATATATATATCCTTCAAAAATTCAATAGAATATATTTGGTCTGAATTACCACGTGAATAAATTACCCAATTACCACGCCTTACAATGCCACTTTCAAAATCTACGGTGCTTACCACAATGTTATCAAATATCAATTATATACAATACGGTAATATGTTCGTATTTTAATGTATTTGAAAATATACTTAACAAAATGGAACATTTTCCAGTATTTATATTAAAAGAACATGAAATAATTTAAATATTTATTCGTATCTTAAGAAAAGAAATGAACTATTTTTAATGTATTTTTTAACATAGATTTTGAGAAAAAAATGTCGATGCCCTTTCTTTCGTTTAAATACATGCAGTATCCTTGTAAATAGCACTCGTAAGAGATAAAAGTATTGTGTACTACTTATTATATAATAATAAGCGTGTACCTTATTATATAATAATAAAGTACGCATTAAATAAATACAGTAACTTAAAATTACTACTGCTGTAATAATAATAAGATAAAACAGAGAACAGATATATATTTTTTGTTCTAATGCAGCTGGGAAACACTTAGAGAGTTGTCTTCGATGCCTTAAGGCAAGCGCTGCATAGACGTTATTCACTTAGAACTACCTGGGAGGTGCGTGTAGCTTGAAGATAAGCTAAGGAAGCGGAGTAATAATACTAGCGCAACGCTCTGCGATCCTGTTAGACCGGGAGCTACGGTTTAAAGTGGATTCTGTACCACTACAAACATCCACCGCCGGGATTCGCCGCCGGGCACCGCCGAGATTCGAACCAGAAACCTGTGGTGAGCGCTAGACATTCGACTATTCAGGCCCATAAATTTAAGTATTGCTGTTATAATTATTGAGTAGAATACACAACAAAATAATTAAAAGGAATATACTTTAAAATAATTTGGAAAAAATACAGTATTACTTTCCTGTAAAAGTTATTCTACGGACAATAAGTGGGATATAAGAATAAAGTAAAGAAAAAGGACAAATATTATCCTTTGCCACAAAGAATACTTATTTTCATAGTTCACTTGTTATATATTTCAATAAACAAGAATATTTCCTTGACAAAAATGTAGAATGCTAATTATTGAAGGAGAAACGCTTACTTTATCCGCATACAAATTTAGATTATTAAGAAAAGTTGTCTTCTTTCAAGAGATTATGATTATATACTGAATAAAAATTGCAAAATACTAATAAAAACGCATTCGAACACTCGAATTAACTTGAGGGGGATTAAGAAAATTGAATCAAGGTGGAACAAGTAAAATCTCCATGTTTTAAAGTAAACGACGTATGCCAAATTTGAAAACTCAAGGATGGAAATTGGGGGTTTCATAATTTTCAAATTCATATAAAAGTTTACAGTTCATTTAACTTGCAAAAATTTGTCAACAAAGATTTGGTCATGATAATAATTAATTCATGATGTTTAACAATTGGGGGAAATAAGTGAAAAAGCACATATTCTGGAGAAATCTATATATGATTAGTCAAATTTGATGAAAAAACAAAAAAAAAACAACAACAACAGAAAAAAAAAACAATTCGTGGGGCTGACATTCTCTGAATGTAAATCGACTCCAAAATGTTACTCATAAATCGCCAAATTATTTCGAATAACTACTCCACTAATCACACAGGGAGATTATAATTATAGTTCTACTTTCAAAATGCTGTAAAAAAAGAAGCACTCGTCACAATGAGTTCAAATTTGAACTGAAGATACTTGACGAAGGGGTAATCGGAACGGCATCAAAAAAAAGTTTCACCCATTTTCCCCATCCAATTGGGTATAACCTTGCCGTGGTGGATGGGCTTTCCACTAACAGTGTCACCACTGTTAAATGACTTGGAAGTCACTTTTTTCCTGTCAAAAAAATGAAACAAACAAGCACATTGAACACTGTACTGTGGTTTAATGTGCAACTCATGCGAAATACAGTGTAATTTCGAATCAAAATATCATTGGCAGCCGAATTCACTTTCTATATGCCGCTTACAGCGCCATCTATTAATACACTTTGGAACTATTTTTTGAAACCGTACCGTTTCCCCCTTCTTCACGTATCTTCAGTTGAAATTTGAATTCATTGTGACGAGTGGTTTTTTTTAACAGCATTTTGAAAGTGGGACTTTAATTATAATCAACCTGTATTTGATACTAATCAGTGAACTGTTAACAAAAAAAAAAAGGTTCTCAATTCATTTTTTTTTTTTTGAATACATTGTTTTCCTCCACATGAAGATTAGAGCGAGATTCAGTATGAATTTGAAAGACCCTATCTCGCTGAAACAGAAAAATATCAGTCTTGATTGGCCATTCTACCTCTTGGACGGCTTTTATCAATCTTTCTGTTTGCTAACCCAGTAACCTAAAACTGGTTTCATTTAGGGTTTCTGTAAATTGCAAGTGCGAATCACTTTGCTTATTAGTCTCGCCACGATTGGCCACCTTATTCCGTCATCCAAGCGTTTAGTTAATGACGATCCAAGATGATTAAAAAATTTTTGAATTTCACAGGAAGTCGCAAAAAGACATTTGTGACGTGTATGGTGACGTGCGTAAGTGAATAAAGAGCTGAAATTGCGAACTGACAATTGGCAACAGGCGTACCGATTACGGAGTACCCATGGGGATAGACCCCTTAACCTCCTCATCTTAATTCATAGATATGTTTGCAATTATAGTTGGCTGCTTAAGGTTAGTAAAATATGCAAGGCAAAGTTTCAAATAAGGGCCTGAATGGCCGAGTGGCTAGCGCTCTGGCACTCGGTACCAGAGGTTTCGGGTTCGAGTCCCGGCGGTGCCATGGTTGTTTGTAGTGGTTCGGAATCCACTTTAAAAAGTAGGTCCTGGTCTAATAAGATCGTAGAGCGTTGCGGGGGGCATTGTTACTTATCTTCAAGTTATCACTATCGTGGCTTATCTTCAAGTGACACGCGCCCCCTGGGTAATACAAAGTGAGTACGTCTGTGCAGCGCTTGCCTTGAGGCATCCAAGACCAAGCTGTCTAAGTGTTTGCCAGCTGCATTGGAAAGAAAAAAAAAAGTTTCAAATAATTAATATATGGTAATCAAAAATTAAAAGTACTAAAAATAAATAAAAGTAAGCTAAAAAATAAAAATTAAAACTAAGGTTAAAAGAATTCAAGTTAAAATTCGGTACAATTAGGTAACAGTTGTCGATGCCATAAAACTATTGCAGAATGATAAGAGTATTGAGCTATGTTGAATGATCCGTAATGATGACCTGTAAATTAAAGCAATTGCGAAGTGCAGTGATAAAACTTATTCTTCTACTTGCACCTCCCATATTCAGGTACAGTTCTAGCACCGATGGTGAGAGGAAAACATCTGTTTAAAAGCACAAACGTACGAATAGGTTATTGTTAGGGCTGCTATCCAGATATACTACTACTACTACTACACCACACCACACCACTGTGCCAAGAGCTGAGTTGCCCCTTTATAGTTTAGAAATGATGTGGGTGAGAAGAAGTCTCATTGGGCTCCGTGACGCTCTACGATCCATATGAGACAGCGACATACAGCTTAAAGGGGATTCAGAACCACTACAAACATCCATGACACCAACGGGATTGGAACCCAAAACCCATGGCACCGAGCGCTAGGGTATATATGATATATATGAACAGTTAGTTTTCCTTATTTTTTTAATATGTCACTCTTCACAACGCTCTATGATCGTGTTAGACTGGGACCTACGGTTTAAAGTGGATTCCGAACCACTACAAACATCCATGGCAACGCCGGGACTCGATTCCGAAATCTTTGGCACCGATAGCTAGACACTCGGCCATTCAGGCCCCATTAGCCAGCTATAAGCAACGAAGTTAAAACCCCTCCAAAAAACACATTTTTCCTTATTACACAGCTCTTTTTTTCAATCCGTCTGACTTAACGTTCTAACACGTCTTATAATATACACAGTCATATACGCATTAATGTGACCACCACCTACTTTCGACGTCAACGTGAAATAACCCATCACAAAAGGCAGGTGGCAGCACATTGCAGTGGAGTGTATATAAAGGATGTCCTAGGGCATCGGAAAACATTTCAATCGTTGGCGTAATGCAGAAATGTAGCGATTTATCCGACGTCCAAAAGGGCGTAATTATTGGCTTTCGGGCCAAGGGTGGAATCATTTCGGAAACGGCTAATTTTGTGAACTGTTGGCATGCCGCCGTGGTAAAAGTATACCGTATATGGCAAAATGGCACTATACAAAATCATTGGCGTGGTACATGTGGTGCACCACGGGCTATAGATAAAGAGGCGAACGAAGGCTACGGAGATGCGTTCGGGCGAATAGAGGTGCAACTGTTGAGCAACTGACAGCCCAGATGAACCAAGCGGCTACCAAGAGTGTATCCTCAACAATGGTTCAGCGAACGTTGCTGCACATGGGCCTCCGCAGTAGACGACTGGTTAATGCACCTATGCTGACTGCTGCTCATCGGCGACGAAGGCTGGAATTTGCACGCCAGAACCGAAACTGGGCGTCCACAGAGTGGCGACAGGTGGCTTTTTCCGATGAATCACGTTTTATACTCCATCGGACAGATGGACGTTGGCGTAAACGGCGTGAAATGTCTGAAAGCAAACACCCTGCAACAATTGCCGGAAGGATCCAAGCTGGAGGAGGGAGCATTATGATTTGGGGAATGTTTTCCTGGCATTCACTGGGTGCACTTATCATTGTGGAAGGCACGATGGATCAGCACAAATACGCATCTGTCCTTGCGGACCATGTCCATCCCTACATGCGAATTATTTTTCCTCAGAATGATGGCATCTACCAGCAGGACAATGCGAGGTGTCATACAGCTCTCAGTGTATGTGCGTGGTTCGAAGAGCACCAGGATGAGTTTACCGTACTCCCCTGGCCTGGACACTCACCGGATTTAAACCCAATCGAGAATCTGTGGGACCACCTCGATCGGGTTTTCCGCGCCGTGGATCCTCAACCGCGTAATCTAGCTCAGCTGGCCACGGCACTGGAGTCGGCATGGCTCAACAGCCCAGCGAACACCTTCAGAAAGCTAATTGACTCTCTTCCTGCACGTCTCGCAACGGTCCGCTCTGCCAAAGGTGGTTATTCTGGCTTTTGACAGGTGGTCACATTAATGTGACTGGACTGTGTGTATATATATATATATATATATATCTTTCCCTGTCGAAGTCATCTGTTTCGTCGGAGAAAGATTGATAAGCGTTTCACTCAGAATTGCATTAAATTTTACTCTATTTAAAATCAACTCCCGCAATCACGGCTGCGTTATTTTTCATTCCATAAAGGTTTAGCATATTGAATGAAAATGTAAAAAAATAAATTATAAAGAGTTAATTTTTTTATTGGCATGGTAATTCATTCAGATCAGACATATTTTATTCAAAATTTGAGCGAATTTGTATAGATGACACTATTTCCGAAGGATATATATATATAAATTTGAACTGAAGATACTTGAAAAAGGGGGAAACGGTGTTCCATCAAAAAAAAAAAAATTTCCACCGATTTTTCCCATCCAATTTTGTATGACCTTGCCGTGGTGGATGGGCTTTCCACTCGCAGTGTCACAACTTTTGAATGACTTGGAAGTCATTTTTTCCGTCAAAAAATCGAAATAGCCAAGTACATTGAACTCTACAGGAGGTTTAATGTGCAACTCTTGCCAAATACGTTGTCATTTCGATTCAAAATATCACTGGAAGCCGAACTCACTTTCCATATGCCGCTTACAGTGTCATCTATTAATACTCTTTGGAACCTTTTTTTGATGTCGTACCGTTTTCCCTTTCTTCAAGTATGTTCAGTTCAAATTTGAATTCATTGCGACGAGTGTTTCTTTTTTTACAGCATTTTGAAAGTGGCACTTTAATTATAATCGCCCTGTATAAAGATCGATATTTTTATGCATGAATTTATGATTGACATCTTTTCAGAAATGCATATTTTAATTAAATGATATAATTGCGTAATGAATATAATGATATAATTGCGTAATGAATATAATGATATAATGCATAATGCATATTATCATTATATTAAATGACAAAATGACAAATGATATTTTTTAATTTATTTATTAACATCTAAATAGGAAAAGTATTAATATATTCGAAACTGTTCTGATGCCACGATGGGTTTGGCGCTCTGTGCGCTAGGTACGAAGGTCAGTTGGATTCCTGACCTTGACCTGAGAAGATGCTCCTGTCTTTTCCACTACAGCGGAAGTACGAAGGGCGGAAAATTCCCCTAAATATTTTGACCTTGGTCATCAAAATAGCGATTGATTGATTTACATAAGCATTATATAATGAAGATTTAAAATACCAATTTCAAACTGGCAAGTGAAGAGGTGATGTTCTAGATCAGAGGTCTCCAAACTACGGCCCTCGGGTCAAATCCGGCCCGCCAGTGGCATCCATCCGGCCCGCGACATCGAATAGCTTATTGTTGCTGTAATGAGTTGGATGCAAAAAACACAGAATGATAATAACTTGGTTTTATTGACTTGCTAGGTAAAGCATAATACGCAGAAGCATAACAACTAACCTAAGCATAACAACTAACAAATAATTGAAATGAATCCCACTAACATTATAAACTAGTGAGCATCCCGCGGTTACTCTCGGTAGTTATGTTGGGGTGAAGAGTATCACATATGTATGTATATCGATGTTTGGAACGTATATATCCTGAATCGAACATATGATTTTTATCCTGAAAATCCCTCAGGAACGGAAAAGATAAATAAACGCGAATGAAACCGCAGGGTATCCACTTGTAAAAAAAATACTAATGATATTTATGTAATTGTGATTTTTCACTGACAATAATTTGTAGTAAATTGTACCAATTATTAAGAGATTTAAAATGGCAGAAAAATTAAAACGGTTTTGGCCCTTGGTACTTACTGGAGTACACAGTATGGCCCTAAGGCTAGAAAGCTTGGAGACCCCTGCTCTAGATGAGGGGTGGCCAACCTATGGAACACCTTGAATATTTTTCCGGCCCCTGAGATGTATCACATTTTTACACAATATATTTATTTTATAGTGGCCAAAGCAGTGAAAACTAATGCATTCAAAAAATGCATTATGTGTGCATCCATGTATTCAAAAATGAACTGTCGAAATGACGAGAAAAAATTAACTTTGATTTTAAAATAATATTCTTGCTAACATAGGACAGATATTGCCTGTTTTATTTAAAAGTTGAGTTTATGTTATTGTTATAACGCCGGTGGCAATACAGAGACAGCTAATTTTTATACTATAAGCAAGGGCTGCACCGCTGTTACTTATTTAACATTACCCAGGGGACATATATAGCTTGAAGATATGCTACGGGCGCGAGTAACACTACCCGCGCAACGCACTACGATCATGTTAGACTGGGATCTACGGTTTAAAGTGGATTCCGAACCACTACAAACACCGAACCACTACATCCATGGCACCGCCGTGTCTCGAACCCGAAACCTGTGATACCAAGCGCCATAGCTCTAGCCACTGAACCATTGGGCTTCATAGGTGTACAATATTCATGTACATAACTTAACGCATATTACAAAATCAATCTTTATTAAATTTAATGGTAAAAATTAACCGTTAATTTAATTTACACTCATGTCCATAAATTAAGGATAATGAAGTTCAGGCAAAGAAAGAGACAGAAGCAAAACAAATTTGACTTACTTGTAAAGCCTATTTATTAAACAAAAGGTAAAGAGCAAAAAAGATGCTATATGTTTGACATAATTAATAAAAATTGCGATTTTTACTCCCTGGAGCAAATTTCAAAAAAGAACCTATTTACAAAAAACAGTATAACATGGTTAGTATGATGGTTAATATGGAGTATGTCTCCCGGACGATGCAATACAGGCCTTACAAAGCCTAGGCATGCTGAGTATCAAATTATCAATCTGATCTTGGGGAATATTACACCACTCATCAAGCAATGCCCTCCGAAGTTCCGGTTGACAGGTGGGAGGGGGTTGACGGGCTGCAATTCGTCGGCCAAGCATATCCCACACATGCTCTATTGGATTCAAGTCCGGTGAGTATGCTGGCCAATCCATACGGGTGATATCCTCCAATTGAAGGCATTCGTCTACAATGTTTGCACGGTGAGGACGGGCGTTGTCATCCATAAACAGAAATTCAGCACCCATGGCGCCCCGAAACAAACGTACATGTTGTTCCAGAATGACATCCCGATAGATGTGGCCTGTCATCGTTACACTCTGAACATGCAGGTCAGTTCTGGAACCAAGAATAATTCCTCCCCAAACGAGCCATCCTGCACCACCGTAACGGTGTCGTTCAATGGTGTTCTCTTGGTGGTAACGGGTACCTGGCGCTCTCCATATGAAAGTCCGACGAGTCCAGGTTTAGTTTGCAGTCTGATTCTCGCCGGACTTT
>BPLQ01012170.1:79745-96244 GCA_021605075.1 Caerostris darwini | reverse complement strand
ATCTTAATGACTGATGACTTTGTTAACTGATCTGTTATGAACTTAACATTTTTTGCACCACCCATTTTTCTTATGATTCCCATAATTCTTCCAAATAAAGGACATTTGAATAATAATTTTTATTACTTAGTTTTTCGTTATGCAAGATTTTTTTTTAATTCTTTGTTTATGATTTCAGAAAAATGCAAAAATGTTAAGAAATTGAAAGAAGATGCTAATTTTTTAATTTGGAACAAGAAAATTCCTGATACAGAGCTCGAAAAATTCAAGCTATTCATTGAAGAAAAATACGATTTAAAGTTTGGTAAGAAATTAAATGTATATTTTTTTGCATATTTAAAAATAATTTTGAAAAGATTCACTTAAAAAAAGATATACATATTTATCACATTTAATAGAAAACTAGTATAATCTTGCCTCCAATTCTATTTAAAATCCCATCCGAAATGATTATGATCCGAAAATTCGTTGTCATAATTAAATACTTGTTGTGCTAATATAGGTATAATACTAATATTAGCAAATAAGTTATGAATAAAATTGTGTCTTCAGAAGTTTAGCTACTCAGACGGTTATCAATTATGATAACTTAAAATAGGACAACGTTGAAATTCTGTCCCTAAATAACTATATCAAATATACTAGAATTTGAAATTAAATCCATTTTTACCCCCAGAACTGTAAACGAATAGCGAGAACTCAGAATTGTAAAAGCTTAAAGAGCACTCAGTATTGTAGCGACTAAAGTTCACTCAAATTTGTATATGAAAAACGAACACTCATAATTGTAAATAAATAAAGAGCATCCAGGATTGCAAATTAATAAAGAGCAAACAGAATTGCAAATGATTAACAAACACTCAGAGTTGTAAATGTGTGAAGGGCATCCAGGATTGCAAATTAATGAAGAGCTCCCAGAATTGCAAATGATTAACAAACACTCAGAGTTGTAAATGTATAAAGAACATCCAGGATTGCAAATTAATAATGAATTGAATAGATATTGAATTTGAATAGATATTCTAGCTCTATTGTCTCAATAGAACTTCCAGTAATAAAACATTAATTGTTCCATCTAAACCTGTTGGTAAAGTTAGCGTTAGTGTTGTTGCTGTTGAAGAGCAATATCTAAAGTTGCTGAGTTTTGTTTTGATTTTTGCATGAGAAATAATGTGTTTTCTTCAAGAATTTTTGTCAATTCCCTTCATTTTAGCATTTAAAGAACCATACATAACTTTTGTTTTGAGCGAAGAAAACATGTATAATTATTTTTTACAAATAGTGTTTGCTAGCTGCATAGGAAAAAAAACAATTTTTTTTTACAAATAAATTGCCTTATTTCTATAAATTTTGTTGCATTAGAGAATGCTGGTTATCAAATGCTGAAACTAGAAACATCTGAAAGAAGCGAAATTAACTAATAAAACCAAAAATTCCAAGATAAAAACTGTCCAATGAAAAAGTTTTAAAAGCAGGTAGTCAAAAAAAGTTTTTTTTTGGATTGAACGAGCTTAGTTTATCGAGACTCGACTTTTCATGATGATATACGGGATGATTATAATTAAAGACCCACTTTTAAAATGCTGTAAAAACAAGAACCACTCCTCGCGATGAGTTCAAATTAATTAACTGAAGATACTTGAAGGAGGGAGAAACGGCACGGCATCAAAAAGAAGTTCCAAAGTGTAATAATAGAAGGCACTGTAAGCGGCATAAAGAAGATGAATTTGGCTACCAGTAATGTTTTGAATTGAAATTTCGACTTATTTGGCATGAATTGCACATTGAACTAACTGTAGTGTTCAGTGTGCTTGATTGCTTCGGTCTCTTGACAGAAAAAATTACTTCCAAGTCATTCAACAGTTGTGACACTGTGAGTGGAAAGCCCATCCACCACGGCAAGGAGGGGAAAAATCGATGGAACTTTTTGTTGATGCCGTACCGTTTTCCCCTTCTTCAATTATCTTCAGTTTAAATTTGAATTCACTGTATCTAGTGTTTCTAAAAACCACTCGTCACAATGAGTTCAACTTTGAACTGCAGATGCTTGAAGAAGGGGGGAAACGATACGGCATCAAAACAGTTCCAAAGTGTATTAATAGATGGCGCTGTAAGCAGCATAAAGAAAGTGAATACGACTGTGAGTGATATTTTGAATCGAAATGACAACGTATTTGGCATGATTTGCACATTAAACCAACTGTAGTGTTCAATGTGCTTGATTGTTTCGGTGTTTTGACGGAAAAAGTGACTTCCAAGTCATTTGATAGTTGTGACACTGTTAGTGGAAAGCCCATCCAACAAGGCAAGGTCATACCAAATTAGACGGAAAAAAACGGTGGAACTTTTTTTTTGAGGCCATACCGTTTCCCCCCTTCTTCAAGTATCTGCAGTTCAAATTTGAACTCATTGTGACGAGTGGTTTTTTTTTTACAGCATTTTGAACGTGGGACTTTGATTATAATCACCCTGTACTTTAAATTATATTATACAGTATGACATTTGATAATATTTTGATATTCATATTTACATTTTCAGAATCTTATTGGGATCTGCACAGTTGGAGCGTCACAAATTTTCCTTCTTATTGGGAGGAAGTGTGGAATTATTTTGGCTTGGTCGCTTCCCAACCACATGAGGAGGTAATTAATTAGCTTAAACATTTTAAAGATAATGTGATGTTGGAAATATCAAATCCTTCAAAAAATAATTCCCTTACAAAATATAATTATTTTCTATAATGTTCTAATTCCTTTTTACTTCTAGGTGTTCAAGAAAATTGGTCCAGGGTTTTTGGACAATGATTGGTTTACAGGAGCTGAATTAAATTATGCTGAAAATATTCTGAGGATACGAGACAACCGCGAAGCACTTCTTTGCTTAGGTAAATTTTCTTTAATTTTATGACGTAATAATTAAGAATTTTATGCTCTAATAAAAAAAATATAATAAATGACAATTTCATGATATAACAAACAATAAAATAAATGAGAATTTTATGATATAATAAACGATAGATTAAGTGAGAATATGATATAATAAATGAGAATTTTATAATACAATAAACTATATAATAAAAGAATTTTATAATATAATAAGCGATATAATAAATCAGAATTTTATGATACAATAAATGGTATAATAAAGCAGTATTTTATGATACAATAAATGATATAATAAATCAGAATTTTATAATGCAATAAACGACATAATAAAATAATTTTTAATGTAATAAGCGATATAATAAATGAGAATTTTATAATACAATAAATGATATAATAAAAGAATTTTATAATATAATAAGTGATATAATAAATCAGAATTTTATGATACAATAAACGATATAATAAATGATAATTTTATGATACAATAAAGGATATAATAAATCAGAATTTTATGATATAAATGATATAATAAGAATTTTAAGATATAATAAATGAGAAATTTAGGATAAAATAAATGAGAATTTTATGATATAATAAACTAATAAATCGGAATTTTAAGATATAATAAACGAGTTAATAAATGAGAATTTTATGATATGAACGATAGAATAGATGGGAATTTATGACATTATAAGCGATATAATTGAGAATTTTATGATATATACAATATATAATACACAATATAAAAAATTAAAATTTTATGATATCAACGATATTATAAATCAGAATTTTATGATTTAATAGGCGATATAATAAATGAGAATTTTATCATATAATAAACGATATAGAAAATTAGAATTTTATGATATAATAAGCTATATAATAAATGATAATTTTATGATATAATAAGCTATATAATAAATGAGAATTTTATGCCATAATAAAAGATACAAAAAATTAGAATTTTATGATATAATGAATGATATAATAAATCAGAATTTTATGATAGAATAAATCAGAAGTATTTTTTAAATTACTTCTGATTTACTATTCTCAATTTTCGATAAAATAACAATGAATATTTATATACAAAAAGAAATAAAATATGTTATAAGAATTAAATGATAAGTAAATTATATTTTTCATTAGGCTAATAATAATTACTGATAAAAACATATCCGAATGGATTTTGATATTTGTTTATGACACTTTTCTATCACAATTTTTCATTTTCATCTGGTTCCCAAAATAAATAAAATCGAATAAAAAGGATAAAGGAAAATAAATTATTCTAAAAAAGAGCTTCGTATTATTTATATAGTGATCTGTGCCATTATTTTAGAAAAATTCTTTACGCAGAAAGGAAAAATATGCTGTTTAGGAATAAAAATAATACAGAAAAGCATGAAAGCCACACAATTATGAGTTTTTGCCTAATATTATATTTTGGTAAAGTCTTAGATTAATATAAAGTTTTAGTTCAGTTAAAGTAGTTATTAGTTTTGGTCTTAGATTAATATAACTGCCATTTTCAATGTTATTTGGTAAATAAATTGAAAAAATAAATGATGTTTAAATAAAAATGAAACAAGCAAATTAAAAATTAAGGTTTTGAAATATCCAATTAAAGATTTTTTATGTATTACTTTCAATTTTTACGTAATTCTCAATTTTTCAATTTTTGAGTTAATTAAATTAAATTTTAAATTGTTTTACAATACGCAGCGTCATAGAAAATATTATAATTATTAAATAATATATTTTCGGTATAAAATTTTGGTTTATTACATTGTATTTATTTATTTTTTTTCGTGCAAAATTTGCTTTGTAAAGTTTCTTATGAAATTTCAAATATTTACTAAAAATGATTGAGGGTATATACTAGCAATTGCTTAAATAATTATTTCCAAATTTTTATACTTCATATTTAAACAATACAATTTCAAATGACATTTTTCTAAAAGATTAAGCATTTTTCGAAACGCAAAAAAATTTGGAAATATTTTAATTATAAATAATTACAAAAAATGTAAGATTAAAATGAAATAACTAACAAGGCATGCATAAAGTAATTATATAATATATTTATTCATGTCATCATCTTATGATAACTGTATATCATCGTATGGTATTCATTATGGTATGGTATTCACTTAAGGTATTCATTTGCCCTTGACTATGACTGAATCAATTTTTATTTATTTTAATTTATCTATCAGGTATTGCATTTTTTAAAAATAAATATTGTTTTCTACGTAGATGAGGAGGGAAACTTCGAGAAAGTAACATTTGCAGAACTGTTCCAACAAGTCAAATTATACGCCGCCGCCTTTAGAAAGCATGGATTGCAGAGAGAAGATAGAGTAGCGTGTGAGTATAAACTCAATTACATTAGCATGCTTTTAAAATAGTACTGATATTTAACACTTTACTTCATATCTAGTCCTCATTTAAAAAGGTTTAACATAAAGCCACCTTTAACTTTTATACATAGAACTTTTAAAATACTTTACAAGTACCAGATTCCACGCTATATCAAGAAAAAGTATTTGGTTTGTAATGCTCTACTGGAAAAAACTGTGTTATGCGCATCCTGTTTCCTTACCTGGCCAAACAAAATTATTCGATCACAAATATTCATACTGAAATAACAATGTCGTTACCCTTTATTGCTCCATGTTACTCGTGAGATTCAAACCTCTTCAAGATAATAGGAAACATTTTGCCTGGTGCGAATTTAAAAAAAATATTTTCTCAGATCTCTGGAAGAAATTTCACGTGAGCACCATTTTTATCAAGAAGGAATGTTTACTGGTTAAAGATATAAAGTTAAGATAGTGTACTAGTTGGAACACCAGTTTGGTTGGCATACGTTTGGAGTGAAAAGTTAGGATGGTATTCTAATTGGAAAACTAATTAGGATGGTGACCTTTTGGAGTGAAAAGTTATGTTATTAAAAGGTACTATTAGTATACCATCCATATTTTTGGAGCGAAAAGTTAATATGGTATATTAATTATAACACCAGTTAAAATGGAATACTTTTGGAGTAAAAGGTTAGGATGGTATTCTGATTGGAACACTAATTTGGATGGATTATATTCGTTCAATGGTTAATGTTTTTTATTTATTATTGTTATGATTTTATTTTACTTTTCAGGCTACATGTCTCATAGAAAAGAGACCATTTTTGCTTTCCTTGCCGCTACCAGCATTGGTGCTATTTGGGGTGGGCCACAACCTTACTTCGGTGCCAAGGTAAGCAACTACGGATTTAATATTTTAAATAACTAAATAAAATTAGATACAAGTTACGACTACAAGTTATAATGCAAGGATACGACTTACGTCCACCTGCTATTACGATGACAGAAAATTAATTAAATATTTTTTTATTATATTTTAATAATTCGAATTCTATTAAAAACCAGTGTTATCCATACGGTAGTGTTCAGTCTTCCTACCTACAATATGCAAAACCAGGAATATCAGAGTTTATCCCTATCAAAGAGAAGAAGATTCAACTTCATGAAGGTAGGAATGGAACCCAAAGACGACTTAGACATGATTATGTGCCTTTTTAAGCAATTTGAGGATTCAGTCTGTAAATTTGGAGATCACTTTGGTATACTAACACCATCCCTTAGAATAATGTGTATGTGGAAGTATTGTCCTCCAAAAGGACATTTCAGATTAACCATCCCTCACTTTAGTATTGTATTTATGAAACCCAGGAAATTCCACATGGCAATACGATTTTCATTTTGAGATTACATTAAATTGTAATGTATTAGTTTGAGATTACAGTAAATTGTTTTAAGACTACATTAAATTGAATTACATTACATTGTTTTGAGATTACATTAATAGGAATTACATTAAATTACCTTAAATTGAATAACATTAAATTACATTAAATTGTTTTCATATTACTTTAAATGGCATTAAACTGTTTTGATATTACATTAAATTGCAATCAATCAACTAATAGATTGATTTTACAAAGCAATGGTTTTAGCCAAAAGTGCCATCAAGTTCTGAATGGCTCTTGATACCGATGAGAAATAACATATCATGAAAAAGATAAGTTTTCGGTTTTTATGAAGGTTTGATTGAAGTCTCAACTAGAAAAGTTTAAAAAGATATAATATACAATTTTAAGAAATATTTTTTAAAGTTTTATATATTATCTATGCAAATTAAACATTTGATCTATTGGAAAACATGAATCAAATTACTAAGAGATCTTTACCAGTTCTTCTTCTTCCTTGCCGAGCAGCCTGATGGCCAAATGGCTAGCGCTGTGGCCTTTGGAACCACAGTCTTCAGGTTCGAATCCTGTCTTTGGTGTGTGTGTTTGTTAGTGATTTGGAATCTACGTTAAACTCTAGATCCCGGTCTGATTAGCCTAAAGTGTGCACAAAATGACCGTAGAGCAACAAACCAAACCATTCTTCATTGACGTAACAATTCCATGGTGGGACATGGCCAGTCTGCCTACTGGCAGGTTCCGAAACAGGAGAATGGTTCTTTTTACAGGGAAGGTTTATCAGTCCTATGCCCAACAGTCATATTAGACTCTCCGGATAGCGCTCTGGTAAAAAGGTTTCGGGTTCGAATCCCGTCGGTGCCATGGTTGTTTGTAGGGGTTTGGAATCCATTTTAAACCGTATGTCCCGGTCTCTTATGACCGAAGAGCTTCACAGAGTATAATCAGACTTCTCACTCACATCATTCCCAAACTGTAAAGGGGCAACTCAGCTCTAGGCACAGTGATGTAGTTTGGTGTAGTAGTAGTAGTAGTAGACTAGGACCTACGGTTTAAAGGGGATTCCGAATCAGTGCAAGCCTTCATGGCACCGCCAGGACTCAAACCCTGGGGCACGGAGAGCCAGAGCTCTAGTCACTCAGCAGGCGTCTGAGCCTTGTGCATTCTGCTTTTCTTTAAAATAATTAATATATTTTCAGTTTTAAGAATAGAAATCTGAGTTATGGTGATATTAAAGTAGAAATCAAACATATTAAGCATAAATATATATTTTTGATTTCCGATGGAGATAGATGATCCCATATTAAAATGAGGATCATTGCATTTTAAAACATTGTACAATAAATAATGTGACTCCGTATAAAAACAAGATATAGTTCTACAAGCTGTTCTGTGGAGATGTAGACATTCGGCTTAAAGGCGGAAATTGTCAAAGCGATTATTTTTTTAACGGGGCCAATCAGACATATGAAGCGCAAAGAAATTTTGGAACAAAAAGTTTAAAAGTTATTATTTATATCTTTATCTAATTTCTTTTTTAATATTTTATAATTTAAAATTTTAATTATTGAAAATAAAATTAATTTTATTGCAGTAAAATCAACTCTGAAATTACTTTTCTCTCCCTGTTACACCGCTGCATTGAAATCTATCTGACTTGTTGGCATGCCAATTTTTCCTCGTGATAGCTAGCTAGACTATATAATGGCTATAATAATATTTTGTATAGTACTAATTTTTGATGCTATTTTCCAGGCTGCCTCCAATATCGTTAGCAAGCTTGAACCAAAGTTTTTAATTGCTGTCGATCGATTCTTGGACTATGGTGATGAATATAATATTTTGGAAAACTTACCAACCATTGCTCAAAGTATATTTATGGATTTTTATTAATCTTTGATTCCTTAAATAATTAAAAAACATTTTTTTAGAGAAAAATTGTTTTGGTTTCTTAAAATACGTCTATTGTTAACTATGTTCATCTTTGCAATTTATCTAAACTTTTAATATTTAATTTTCGATTCGTTATAAAGATTTGAAAAATTTATTAAGGATTAGAATTTTCAAATTTATGTGAATAAATAAATATTTAAAATTTGCTTACGTGTTTCAATATTTTTACTTGAAAAATTAATTATTTTCAGCTTGGCTTTTGCCAAGCTGAAAATAATTAATTTTTAATTGTAAATAAAAGTTAATATGGAAAATGAAAAAATTAATTGAAAAATTAATATTTTTCATCGAGGTAAAATGTAAATAAAAGTTAATATGAAAAATGAAAAAATTAATTGAAAAATTAATATTTTTCATCGAGGTAAAAATGCTAATAAAAGTTAATATGTAAAATGAAAAAAAAAAATTGAAAAATTAATATTTTTCATTTAGGTAAAATGTAAATTTTATACTGCAGATTCTATACTGAACAATTTGTTTGTTTAGGTTATGATATTTATAAAAATTAAAATTTTGTAAGAATAATTAATTTTTTTAATTTAATTTAAAATTTTGTAAGAATAATTAATTTTTTAAATTTAATTTAAAATTTTTGTATTTATGAAGTTTTAAAATAAAATAAATTCTTTTATTTTCTTCTAATTTTAAATCTCTAAATAAATTCTTTAACGAAAATATCATATTTTGGAATTTTAAAATACATTAAGAAATTGATTTTGATTTCATAATTAAATTATATAGGTGTTAAGGAGTGTTAATTTATTAAATTTAATAGATTCAAGTTGTTGTTTTTAACTAATTCTGACTGTAAAAAGTTATAATAAAATTGATGGAACTTCTTTCTACTAAACCTACAATTTATTTGAAAGAAATGCTTTAATATATTATTTATATAACTAATTTCATAAAATAAATAATTCATATTAATAAAAATATCTTTCAGGTTCTCCAACTTTAGAAAAAATAATCATAGTTCCAACAAAAGACGAAACATTGTCGAAAGATATTTCACATATTCCAAATAGGTAATTAAAGGGTTTGACGATATATTTGGAAAGTCTAGCATGTATTTTATGAAAATTCATTTTTAGTAATTTTAATATTTGAAACTTTGGTATACTATGTTCATCTTACTACAAACTGCTATCTAAAAGGCATAATATTATTATTGCTATCCTCCCCATAAAAATACCATTACATTTACAAATTTAGATAAAACTATTCAATAATATATAAAATGCAATCTGTAAAAAAGAGAAAATTGCATAAAAATAAACAAAATTATTGTTACATATTCATAATAGGCAAATTCTGATCATATAAATGTTCTGAAGATAAATGTAGATGAATTTGATGCTATGTTATAATTATTAAAAAATAGTTTACATAAAATTTTAATAATGTCTTATAAATTACAACATTAATAGGAATAATATCTAAGAATGAATTTATTATGAGAACTGAATAATTCTTCCAATCCATTATATTCATACATAAAATAATATAAAATTCTTGAACATGCACGGTAGGAAAAAACCTCTAATGTTATGACTACAAAGCCTTTCGCTTTATTGTCACTCATATTAACCGTTTGATATTATTGTAAAGTGAATTAAAACTTTATTCTGTTAACGTGGTAAGACTATAAATAATTTAAAATTGCGTTACACTAAACTTATGCAATGAATTACGACTGTAAATAGAATTGAAAATTGCGTTACACCAATCACACGCAATATATTACAACTATAAATTGAATTGAAGACTGCTTTACTGGCTGATGTAATGTATTACAACTATAAAGAGTATTGAAAATTATTATCGTCACATATAAAGTAAACTAAACATTTCACTGTTTCCCTCTTATAATGTAATGCTCCCATAAAGTGAAATGAAAATGAGGTTAATGGCTGTATATAATCTAACACTAATTTCTAATAAAAATTAAAATTGCTCTACGGACCTCTGATAACGTATTACAAATGTTAATTGAAATAATTGCGTTAGGAGCGCAGTAGGGTAGTGAAACTATAATTTTTTTTTTCCAATGCAGCTGGCAAACAGACATGGACGTCTTTGGATGCTAATAACGGCTGCGCCGATGTTACTGACTTTGCATTACCCAGGGGGCGCGTGAAACTTGATGGTAAGCCACGGACGCGGAGTAACAATGCCCCCTCAGCGCTCTACGATCCTGTTAGGACCGGGACCTACGGTTTAAAGTGGATTCCGAACCACTACAACACCCATGGGCGAAGCCGGGATTTGAACCCGATACCTGTGGTACCGAACGCCAGAGCGCTAGCCATTCGGCCGTCAGGCCCCTAAACTATAAAATGTATTACAGTAGAAAATTGCTGCCATTGTATATAAAAGAAACTAGTAATTTCTGTTTTTTTGCTGCAAAAAGTTCACACGTTCAATTCCTTCCAGGCAATGTGACACGATATTAAAATAGCCATCGAGTCCTCTGGTTTTTGAAAATAGTGACTGCAATTTTTGCAGTTAGATGACTCGTTTCTGAATTGGCATTCACTCTAGATGCACATGTTCACTACACAAAGAAAATGAGCCTAACTGAATCACAGCTAAACATGTTTAAAAATTAATTTAAAATGTTTAAATAAAGTTTTAAAATAGTGGGCCTGAATGGCCCGAGTGGCTAGCGCTCTGGCGCTCGGTACCGACAGGTTTCTGGTTTGACTCCCGACGGTACCATGGATGCGTTTAGTGGTTCGGAAACCACTTTAAACAGTAGGCCCCGGTCTAACATAATTGTAGAGCTTTGCGGGGGTATTGTTACTCCACGTCCCTAGCTTATCTTCAAGCTGCATGCACCTCCTGGGTAGAGCTAAGTGAGTAACGTCGGTGCAGCGCTTGCCTTAAGGCATCCAGGTGCATTAGAACAAATTAAAATGCTTTAAAATAATTTTTTTTTTTAAATAAGGGTTTTGTGGTTTGGTATTTTTCAAAATATAAATACTTTTATGAACTAATTATAAGTGTTTTTCCAAATCCAGTTGTTTCCTCCACCATTTCTTGGAAAGTGGCAAAACTGAGGGAGGAGAAGTTCCTGATCTGATCTTCGAACAACTTCCTTTCAACCATCCCATCTCCATAAGTTTCACTTCTGGAACAACAGGCTTGCCGAAAGGTCCAGTTCATTCTGCTGGGGTAAGAAGAACCACAGTAATTAATTCTTTTCAATCTTCGAATCGATAACTACATACAAAATTTAACTATCCTGGAGTTGGCATACAACTGATGTGTATTTAGTAGCACTTTCTAACATCGGATAATCTCCTAATGAGATCTGATCGCATGTCTTTGATTATTAGGTTGGGGAAAAAGAAATCCATTATTTTTAAGTGAAGTTCAGGACTTTATTTAACATGTTTCGGATTACTAATTTTGGGCAAATATGCAGTGTTTTGTTCTATAATTTGTTTACATTGTAAAGTTAGCTTCATAATGCCTCTCTAGTTATCTATTTTTACAATGTCAATTTCTTATCACTAAGGAAGTTTTGCAATGCAAGAAAAACATGGTAATCGTTTGGTGCCAGGTCTGGACTATGTTAGATGGATCAAAAATTCCCAACCGAGCTCCCGGAGTTTCTGGCGAGTCCCTATACACGTGTGTGGCCTGGCGTTGTCCTGATGGAACACAACACCTGTCCTTTTGACCAATTCTAACCGTTTCTGATCAATCACTAGCTTCAAACGGTCCAGTTGTTGACAGTAGGGGGCCTGATGGCGGAGTGTATATTAGGTATTGGGCTCGAATCCCGGCGATGCCATGGATGTTTCTAGTGGTTCGGAATCTACTTTAAACAGTAGGTCCCAGCCTCCTATGACCGTAGAGAGTCCCACAGCGCAATGAGAGGGACAACTCAGCTCTAAGGCACAGTGGTGTGTTGTGGTGTGGTGTAGTAATAGTAGTAGTTGACGGTAGAGATCCGAATTTGGTGTTTGGCCATATGGAAGTAATTCATAATAAATTATTCCTTTCCAGTCCCACCAAATGCACAGCAAAACCTTCCTGGCCGTTAGTCTTGGTATACTATAGGCGCATACTTTTCGCACAATGTTGTCGCATGTAACCCATTTCTCATCCCCAGTTACTAATTAAAGTAATTTATACAGTCATTATATAAACTACTTCAATTAAGTTAAGTTAAGTTACTTCAATTAAGTAAGGCAAAATGGATTTTCTATCAAATTGAACTAGACTAACTTGTATGAAGTTTGGTTCGAACTTAATTGATCTACAGATCCTATTTAAAAAGCTATGTGTCTACGTAAAAAACCAATAAGAAGTCACTTATTTTAAAAATAATGTTTTGTACAAAAAACCCCATTATTTACATAAAAAAATCTACCAATTATTGATGTCACATTAAGAAACACTCACGTTTCCCAGAAATACATCACTTTTACCAAAAAACAGATCATCAGCTGTTTTTCCCACATTCAAAACAAGATTTCTTCCGATATTTCATCCCACTAATGCCATATCCAAGAGACCATGACAAAAAAACTGTCCTTCATCTCATCAGAAACATAAGCTTAAGTTGAAGTCAGTGTACAAACAGAAGCCACGCTCCAATGAGAAGATAAATATCGTAGAGATTTAGTAGTGTGTAAGATTTAAATCTAAAATTATGAGCCGCAAACATGGATACTGAAATGATAAACACACAAAGATGTGTGCTTACTAGATACAAAAAGATGCAAAGATGTGTGCTAGATGTGTGTTACTTACATGCTAGAAAACTTTTCCGACCATGAAATGAGATTGTTTTGACATTTTAGGTCATTCACATTTGTATGAAGTAGATTATGCATGAATTATTCAAAAGTGAATTCATAAATACTAGGTTATGAATATAAAACAGTCGTATCAATAGAAAATGTTTCTTGTCAAAAAGTATTAGCGGTATCACGCAAAACCAATAGTGATGCAAGTGGAACGAATTTGATGATAGATTGCATCCAGCCTAATAATTGGTGAATCGGCCTTTAGGACAATAAATAATGACTGTGGAAAGGATTTTTTGAAGTAGATGAATTGTGAAGGCCTGTATTTCGTTTTTGGAGTGGGGAAGATTAATAAGATTGAGAACTCTGCAAGGTATCTATTTATTTTTATACTCAACAAAAAATTATATGCACATATTCTTGCTGATAAAAGTTGGGCTTCGTGATATTTCTCGCCTGCAAGTATTTGTTTATCAAGACATGCTACTGGACATGTCAAGTATCTCAAAAAACATATTACATTACATCCCTTGAGATTGTGCCATGCACTCTAGGGAGAAGCATCACCGATTTGGGAACTAGTGCTTAGAGGTTCGACGAATATAGTCGTCTTCAGTGGGTACCAACAGTTATCATAGCAACTTCCTTTAGATAATTTCATTAAGATAAGTTTCTTCAGATAAGTCTTTTTTTTTGCTACACATAATCTAATCTTTTTTTTTTTTCGTTCTAATGCAGCTGGCAAACACTTAGACAGCTTGGTCTTGGATGCCTTAAGGTAAGCGCTGCCCAGACGTACTCACTTTGCATGACCCAGGCGGCGCGGAGTGACAATGCCCCCGCAACGCTCTACGATCCTATTAGGACCGGGACCTACGGTTTAAAGTGTATTCCGAACCACTACAAACATCCAGGGCACCGCCGGGATTCAAACCCGAAATCTGTGGTACCGAGCGCCAGAGCGCTAGCCACTCGGCCATTCAGGCCCACATAATCTAATCTAATATAAGTCCTTTTTTTTGTCACACCCCTTTAAATTGGGCCATGCACTGTTAGGGCAGCATCACCGATTTTGGGAACCAGTGCTTAGAAGTTCAACGAATAAAATCATCTTAAGTGGCTACCAACAGTTACCATGGCAACTGTTGAACAAGTCTTCAAAATAAAACAATAATTGTAATTTTTATTCCCTCTAGTGCGTCACGTTGAAATGCTTTATAAACTATAAAATATACCTGAAACTCTGACGTCATCATTTATGTTTCATTATTTCGTTATCATTGCTTTTTTCTTAAGAAAAACCAGTTGTTGCATTATCAAAGAGGTCTGTATAATTATATAATTAAATGTTATTATCAAAAATATTTTTACAAATGCCTAAATATTGTGTACTTAGCTAAAATTCTATCTTCAAAATTTTCAAAGCATTTAAAGTTTTTTTTTTCCAGAGTCTTATTGGTTCAATAGCAAATCTTTCGCTTCATTGGAACCTGAAATGTGGTGACGTAGCACACAGTCTTTATCCGGTAAAATTCCTTTGTAATATTTGTAATAAATGTAATATTTAAAAAAAACAGTATATTTAACAATTCTTGTATATAAGCAATAAACTTATATGGAGCTTTTCTACATGAAATATATGCTCCAGAAAAATATTATTTTAAATATAAAAAAATGTAATTATTTTTAAAAAATTAAATACATATATATATATATATATATATATATATATATATTTACAAATTTTAATATATTTTATCAAAATTTTGTTATTATTGTCTTTAGAAAGTTTATTATAATTTCTGTATGATATTTGATAAATTATAATTATTTATTTATTAAATATTTTGTCGTCTGATCTCTAACAGGCAGTAAAAAACTAATTTCGAAATTTTTTTATTAACTTTTATCTCACTCCTTATTACATACTTAAAAATATAAAAAATAATTAATTAATTAATTAAATATTTATAATAATAATAAAAATCACACGCAAAACACATTACAAGAAATAACAAAGAAAACATTGCAAACATCAATGATAATCAAATGTTTAAAATTTTAAATATACTCACATAAAAAAAAATTTTTAAAAGCTGAAAAAGTTTTAAATGTTAATAAAATAAATGAAGAACATCAAAGATATATTTTATTATTTTATATTAGCTGTTAATCGTAAATTAATGCGCGGCTCGCGGCTCAGTGGCAACGTGCGCAGCTGGTGAGCTGTGAGGCTGAGAATTAATTCGCTGGCGGCTTTGTTGTAGACACTATTTCAAAAAAGATGACGTTTGTGATGTTCAGCATCTTGTCTCGTGTCGAACTAGATGATGAGAGTTTTCCAGATTTTTCCCATACAATACACAGATGCAGGATAGTTTCCCCCACTGCCCTCCTTCAGCGCCACGGAACTAAGCCAGATTTCTACCTAGGGGTGCTCCATCATAACATAAGCTGCCCACCCTTTCCCTCCATCCATGAGTAGATTGCTCGTGGGATGCCTGTCCCACACTGTGGGATACTGAGGGTTAGACACATCTTAATTCGTGTTTTTTTTCTTCCATTAAAAAATTATATATTATTCATTCAAATTATTGCCCATCTAAAGCATGAAAAATGATTTTCATATGCCTTTCTTGCCATTTTTCTTTCAATGCTCGACTCTAACGCTTCATATACTATCAATAACGTTTTCATCAGTAATCGCTTTCATCGCATTTTCGCAGCTCATGACTTTTTTAAAGTTTAAAGAACTGCTCTTGGCCTTCTGTATCAAGGCTACCGCCTTAAAAATACTTAAACCGTTTTTGACAAATTAGTTCAGTTGTTCCACAGAAACTCAATTCGAAATTTTTTTCTTCAAATTAAAACCCAAAGAAAAAGGGCATCTCTGAATTATTCCGTTTTCAATACAACGTTCGATGTATTGAATAATAACTCAATATATATGTCTTCTTCAAGTCTCTGTGATATCAATGACAACAATGAATTACATGAATCAATGAAACATCGAGGACAACAATCAATGAAACATCAACATGAATCAATGAAACATCAATGAACCAATCAATGACATAAATTAATAAAACATAAATGTCATGAATCAATGAAACCTAAATGACAATCAATGAA
>BPLQ01012170.1:45504-70650 GCA_021605075.1 Caerostris darwini | reverse complement strand
ACACGTACAAACATCACAGCTTTATTGACACACGTACAAACATCACACACATTCAATTAGAGACACACACTATTTAACACATTTAAAGATAATTATTGATTCAAGGAAGGACTCCACTTCTAAACTTAAAATCCGAAACTCGTATACGCACAGGATTCATAAAATATACTACCTCTCCTTCTCTCCGGGTGAGAGTCTGTAGGTCAAATGATCATTTCTTCTGAATTCCTCAAGAGGCGCTCTTGCCAGTAGGTAGGAGGAAGCACGGTTACAGTACAGTTATTTTATATTGAAATATTGCTAAGTAATAATCATGGCTACATATAAATTTTCAGATTAACTATTTTGATTTAAATTCGAAAGAATTATTACACACACACACACACACATATATATATATATATATATATATATATATATATATATATATATATATATATATATATATATATAAGTATATCCCTTCATCTTCTGTAGAAATAATATAATCTTCAATATTATCCAATGTCTTATAATATCAATCTGTTCATTTATATTATTACCATTACCATATTATTACCTGTTCTATTATATACAGAGAAAGAGAGGGAGATTGGGGGTAGTGTTATTCGCGTCCGTAACATATCTTCAAGCTACACGTGCCCCTGGGTAGTGCTAAATGAGTTACGTTGGTGCGGCCCTTGCTTATGGCGTAATGATTAACTGTCTCTGTATTGCCAGCTACATTTAAACAACAGCAACAGTATATATATATATATATATGTATGTACATTCTAAAAAGTTTTTATTAAGAAGCATTTCAGCATTTAATGTAGGAAGTTCTTTTAAAAGTCTTTTTCACGCCTTAATTTTCTGTTATCTGACATGATGAAGATTATTGGCCTCTCTTATTGAATTCTGAGGGATTATTATATGTACGAATTATACATTTCAGTTCACGACATTGAAGAGATTCAAGATTACATTTGTGTCGGACAAAATAAATCAAACGGAGACAACAGAGCCATCCTATTCATCAAGATGAAAGAGGGATACAAATTCACACCTGAATTCAGAGAGAAAATTATGCAAAAGATTGATGATGAGCTATGGACAGACTGCGTACCTGAGGTTATTTTAGAAGTGCCAGATATTCCCGTAAGTATAGGTGTTTTCAATTAAATATAGAAATACGCTCATGTTTATCAAAAGTACAATACCACGAATAGATGTCTTCAAAACATTGAATTAGACAATGTGTCACATATAATTCGTGTCCATATTTAAGTTGACATTCCAGAAGCAGTTGAACTGTCAATTAAGGCCTTGCAGTTTCGACTAGCCCATATTTGAACACAAATTATTACATCTATCGATTATTTATCTAGTTAATATTTTAAATTTATTACAAACATATTAGAATATTCTAAGAAATAAGTTAAATGTCAATGCTTTGTTAATTTTTGGATATTTATAGATTGAAGTAAATCATTAAATAAAGGTTTGAATTTTTATACAAAATTTACATTTTCTAATGAAGAATTTTAAAAAGAAAAAAAAATCTTACATATTTTTAATATGTTAAAAATCAGGTTTGCGCAAAATATTTTATTTTTAAATTTTTTCACTAGCTGAAAAAGATAGTGAAGTATCTCAGATGAAAAGAAATAATACTTCCCCTCCCTCTTTGAAAATAAAATCTTCACACTCTGTATGAAATTTTCTTTTGCATTTACAGAAGACAATGATATGTGGGAAATTTAACGTGAAAATAGAGAGTTTTTCACATAACGTTTTTTTATCGTCCGATATTTTTTTCTTTCTGGAGCGTATGCTCATAGGAATAGCTCAGTAGTGAAATATTACAGATACGCATGCGCAACAGGTACAATGTTTCCTATGAGCATGCGCGCTAGGAAGAAAAAAATATCGGACGATAAAAAAAAACGTTATGCGAAAAAATCTCTAATAACACATAAAATGTTTTCCGTAATAAAATATGAAATAAATCTATTTTTGAAATAAATAGCTTCAAAGGAGATGTAAAATTATAATGAAGTTGTAAGAAATTGAAAAAAATAGTATTATATAATAAATCTGCATTATTAAAACTAAAAATATTTAAATAAAAGTCAATGCATAATTTAAAAAAAAAAAATTTATTTGCAAAATAATGTATTTACAATATAGATCTGGGGCCTGATGGCCGAGTGGCTAGCCACTCTAACTGCTCGATACCACAGGTTTCGGGTTCGCGTCCAAGTCGTCCCATGGTTGTTTGTAGAAGTTAGGAATCCACTTTAAACCGTAGGTCCTGGTCTATTAGGATCGTAGAGCTTTGCGAGGAAGTAGTGTTAGTCGCGTCGATAGCATATCTTAGAGCTACATGTGTCCCCGGGATAGTGCCAAATGAGTAACAGCGGTGTAGCCCTTGCTTATGGCATAAAGGCTATAAGTGTCTCTCTATTGCCAGCTACATTAGAACAACAATATAGATCTACTTTAACATATAGCTAATTTTGGCGAAATTTTATTTAATCAATGGCTAAAAATGCTAAAATTCATCTGTAAATTGAGAACCAAATATTCTCTTGATTAGATGAAATGATCGATTTTTTAATTGATGCATTTTACAGTAAGAATATGATTTATGTTGCAAATTAGTAAAAATGACAAAAAAGCTTTAATTTTACATATTAAGTCACTTTTTTTAATTATTCAAAAGATTGGTGTAATTATTTTGAGAAATAATTAAAAAACAGCAATTAGCATTTATTTTAACATCATTTTTATTTCTCTTTCAGTTAACTTCATATTAGTTACTATGTAAATAAAAATCAATTGAATAATTTGAAAAAAAAAAAGTGTTTGCTAACATAAATGCCTAATAGGCGTGCAAATAAAACTAGTTCGACGCTTACAAAAATATGTTAATCTATTCTGTAATGTGCACGAAGGATATGTTAACACCAAGGTTAATAAAATATAGGTTTTGCAGGCAATAAATAACGTAACGTAACTTTCAAATATCGGACTTTCATAATCTAGTGTTCTTTATTTATATTCCTGTATTATTAAAAGCAAAATAAATTGCAGACTACACGTAAACGATATAATATGTGTGTTCAACTGAATATAATGATTATACATATTGATGAATTTTGTTTTGCTAAGTAAAGTTTATGTTTTGAGCTTCAGTTGTGAAATTCGTCTTGAGTTTTACCGCCAACTTGGGAAACAACAGAGGAAAATTTCGCACTTATTGGTGTGATATTGTACTTAAAATTTATTACTCAGTGTCACGATATTTAGTTGACATTGTACATTGAAAACTGGTAATTTTTTCGAACTTAATACTTATTTCATGCAATGCAAAACTTTGTATTTTATTTAATACTTTGTATTATGGCTGCCCGCAACTGGGCTTACTGTTACTCCAGGGAATGAACGTCCACGTTATAGAGCGTGCCGAGCACACCCGCGGAGACTTGCGGATCTTTTGGCCGTCTTAAGTGACGTTACCAGGGGGCACCACGGGGAGGTGGATCCACATCGCCCCCCAACCCTTCATGAGGAAAAGAAAACGATGAGTTATTTTGACATGAATAAATCACAAAAAAAAGAATGAATTTCAATTATTCTACATAAACGGTAAGATAGGGACAAAATAAACTATGTAGTGTGCAGTTTGGGCAACCAGATTGCAACTGGGTGTCGTTGGGTTGCTATACTTGAGTCACGGATTAGAGAATTCGCAGCTTACCACTGCAAACACCAAATACAATTAGAGACAGATACTATTTAACACATAAGACAGATAATTATAGATTCGTGGAAAGACTCCACTTCTAAGTCGAAACCCTAATACTCAACTATGTGCGAAAGATACTTCCACTCCGGGTGAGAGTCTGTAGGCTAACTAATGCGCCGGGATGCATTAAATATATTTCCTGTCGGGATGAGAGACTATAAACTAAATGTTTCTCAGCGGGAGCTCAGATTGCTCTATACTTCCACTCGGGTGAGAGTCTCGATGCCGACTGATTAATTCTCCTGAACGTCACGGGGGCACTCTTTGCTAGCGTGTAAGAAGAATCACATTTACAAGTATAGAAATATGAAATACGTATATAATATTACGATGGCTAATTTTTCGATTAAAAAATGGATTCTAAAGAAATGTTTAAAAAACTAATCGCAATTATAACAACTAAAATTATTTATAAATCATTATTTAAAATGTAATCTTCTTTTTGTTAACATTTTTCCGTATTGTTTTCAATGCAATCTACTACAATAATTTACCTTACTCACAATGGTATTGTACACTAGCCTAGAACAGAAGAATACAAATTCGATTTCATCTGCTTGAGCATGCTGCAGTTGATTGTTTTCAAAATGAAATTTGAAGAAAGATTCTTCATTCTTCATTTGGGCTTCTTAGTAGGAGATTGCTTCTATTTGTATGGCATGGCATACAAATAAAAGTAAATTGCTTCAGAAAATATCCCCCCTACCTTTTTTTTAGGATGTACAGTAATTATAATTAAAGTCGGTTACAGTTATTATAATTATATTTCCACTTTCAAAATGCTGTACAAAAAGAACCCCTCGTCACAATGAGTTCACATTTGAACTGAAGATATTTCAAGAAGGGAGAAACGGTATGACATCAAAAAGAGTTCCAAAAAAAGTTCCAACTTTTCCCATCTAATTTGGTATGCCCTTTTTGGTATGCCTTTCCACTAACAGTACCGCAACTGTTGAATGACTTGGAAGTCATTTTTTCCGTCACAAAACCGAAACAATCAAGAGCATTGAACACTACACCTGGTTTAATGTGCATCTCATGCCAAATACGTTGTCGATTCAAAATATCACTGGCAGCCGAATTCACTTTATTTATGCCGCTTACAGCGTCATCTATTAATACATTTTAGAACTTTTTTTCATGCCGTATCGTTTTCTCCTTCTTCAAGTATCTTTAATTATAATAACCCTGTATTTTAAAAAATATTCTCTTCCGTTATAAATTTGTTTTATATAATGGCGAATAAAAAAAAGTCCTTCGTTAAAATAAAAAACACAACAATTTTAATTCTGTCAAAGCTTTAGGAAGTTGTTCAAAGATGCTTATAGAGTATTTCGAAATGAAAATTAATTTATGGTTTTATTTCAGTACAATGTAAACAACAAGAGAATGGAAAGTATTATTCGCCGTATCGTAGAAACCAACCAGATACCAGCAGAGACGAACGTTAGGAATCCAGAATGCCTGAAATATTATTGCGACATACCAGAAATTTTTGAACAGCGATAATGTGTGAATACCCATAAAGGTTTGCGTTCCTACCTTATTTTTATCAAATTTTATACAAAATTCGTAACTGAAACTGTATTATATGCACTGTAGTTATTAATTCAAGTAGTTGCATATAATAATTAATTAAAATGTAACTTATTCCGTCACTTTTAAATATAATTTATTTTATAGCGATTGAAGTTTCCTTTTATTATTGAATACTTTGTTATTATCTTTTACTCATTTGCACAGAAATGTCTTTTTAACTAAATATATTTAATGTTTTTGTAGGATATCTCAAAATATTTTGACTGGAATGAATACGAATCTTCAACAACACAATACCTCAGCAACTTCGAAAAATTCAACAATACAACATTTTTTATGAACTTTTTAACAATGCAAAACTGTTCAGTGAACTATTTACAGAGGATTCGGAATATTGAATACAATACAGAAACAGTTTTTTTAGATAAATACTTTTGATGATTTTGTAAGATATCTCAAAAGTTTTTGATTGGAATGAATACGGATTTTCAACAGCATTACACTTCAACAACTTCGAAAATTTATTAGCACAACATTTTTTGTCGATGAAATTTTTCTATAATGCAAAACTGCTCAGGGAACTATTTACAGATGATTTAGAACGTAGAATACAATACAGAAACATTTGCTTAAATAAATACATTTGATGTTTTTGTAGGATGTCTCAAAAATGCTTAGAAATTATTTCAGCAACTTCGAAAAATTCAACAGCTCAACATTTGTTCCATGTACTTTTCTACAATGCAAAAATATTTCTACAATGTTTAGTGAATTATTTACAGATGATTCAGGACATTAAATACAATACAGAAGCATTTTTTTTTAATAAATACATTTGACGTTTTTGTAGGATATCTCAATCTTTTAAAAATTATTTCAACAACTTTGAAAAATTCAATAGCTCAACAACATTTGTTCGAGGAACTTTCCTACAATGCAAAACTGCTCAGTGAACTATTTACAGATGATTCTGAACATTAAATACAATACAGAAACATTTTTTTAAATAAATACCTTTGTTAATTTTATAGGATGCCTCAAAAATTTTTTAAATTATTTCAGCAACTTCGAAAAATTCAACAGCTCAACATTTTTTGTCGATGAAATTTTTCTACAATGCAAAACTGTTCAGTGAACTATTTACAGATGATTCAGAACTTTGAATGCAATACTTTGGGCAACATCTAACACTTTCTCAAAATCATCTGGCACTTCTGGGGAGAGCAAAATAACTTTTCAGTGAACAACAGTATCGGGTCGTTCATCAAATGTTAGCCACATGTAAAGGTATGCATCATATGTAAAAGGTATTCTTTTAAGAGACAAAAGATTGCATTGTCTTCAAGTGTTCTCCAAGAGATTGCTTGTTTTGTTATACATATTTTTTTTTCATTATCATCACCGTTAAAAGTTTACTTTACAGTTTATAAAAGTTTACTTACTGTTTTACAATTATCCAAAGACAAAATAAAAAGTTTTTTTCTGTACTTGCTTTGTGTTTATTCAATGTTATTTTCTGGGCTTATACTATCAATGAAGATTATGTACTAAATTTAATGTACAATGTGTCTTTATATGTATGATTCTTCTGTACGTGTATTCACAAGTGGACCAGGTAGGTGGCGCTGCAATCGAGTACTGTTTTTTTTTTTTTTTAATTTTTAAATTTTTTGAATATCGTCCGCAAACCTTGCAGCGACTTTGCTTGATGGTGGACGGACTACACATTCAGCACTCTAGTTGCCATTGAACGTTCACAAAAATCCAGACGCAATGCGCAATATAAAGAATTCCGTCATGGCTAAAGTTAGAAATGCAAAACTATTATCATAGCTCACAAGCCTTTATTTGCAACTCTGGATAGAACATTGAAAGATCTCAACAATAATAAGAGACTTTTCCGTGATGCTCTACTGCTGCTGTCCTGTGATTTCAGACAGACATGGTCGGCCATTCCACGCGCTACATATGCGGGCGAAATTAAAGCATGCTTAAAACAATCATACCTATGGCGAAATGTAAAAATACATTACGACTTAACATAAATATATGTGTTCAATTGCAAAATTGTAACACTGTCTTTCTCAGAACAATTGGCAATAGACAAATTCTATTGCATAGAAATACACAATGCATCAAATTACCAGACAATTTTGCAATATGGTAGCCACGAAAGATGCTTTGCTTGAAAGCATATTCCCAGATTTTCTCTCTAAATACATTAATCATGCGTGGCTACGTGAACGAGCTATTTTGGTCGCAAAAAAATATCGATGTTGACGCTATTAATTTCAAAAATGTTCTCAGCTGAAAAGTTCAATAAAATATAACTTTTCTGAATTTCTGTGCCAATCAACTTGTCTTCCAGAGGCACAAAATTTCTACAGTGTTTACCAGAGTAATTTCAAATCTCAGTAATAGTATACAGCTTGGTAGTATTTCTGCATCTTAATATATTTAAAAATATTATTTTGATAAGAAAAACTGAAAAAATGTTCAGTATTTATTTTTAAAACAACATGAACGGAATTAAATATTTTTATTATATTTTGTATATTATTTTAGCTTTTATTATAAAACTAACGTATCCAATTAACTTCTTATGTTATATTTTTTTACTTCCTTATAAAATTAATTGGAACATAAAATATCGAGGGTCGACGACCTCTCTCATTTAAATATTCAATCTCATGTACCCAAACACGCGTGGGAAAAAAGAAAACTGCGAACTCAAAAATGTGGTAAGTGCATTAGCTGATTAATTAGTAATAAGGCATACATTAAATAAATACATTATTTAAATAGTAATTTAAACTTTCTACTGCTATAATAATAATAAAAAAACCCAGATACTTATTTAAATATGACTGCATATAGGGCATTGACATAAATTAATTATTTCATAGGGAACTAAACATATTAAAACGAATTTCATTTTAAACAATCTGGAAAAATTATAGCATTGTTTTACCTGAATTGATATCGCATGGGCAATAAATGCGAAGTTGATTTCATCAAAAAAAAGTTAATAAAACGGAGAATCGCATGCAAACAAAATGTAAATAATTTGTTTTAATAAAATTTATCAAGTTTAAAAGTTATTTTAATTTTTTACAGGATAAAAAATCGAATTCTACTTACTAATAATCCCATAAAATGTTTAATTCATTCATCAGTACATTCTTTGAGTACAATTTTCAAAGCAATCAAAAAATTCCATTTTCCTTTATCTGACCCTGAAGTGTCTTGGGATTGCTGATCAAAACGAACATTTAATTTCTAACATCATAAAGTATACAAAATTGAACAATAAAAAACTAAAATTTACAAAAAAGTTTAAAAATTGTAACTACTCCGATTATCAAGAATAGACAAAGCAAAAAAAAAAAAAAAATCTTAATGAATAATAGAAAATTAAACTAAAATAATTGAACTAATAGAAAATTATTACTAAGAGTGACTAAGAATTGTAACTAGTCCGACATCCAGAAGAGTTCATTTCTGTTTATTCATTACTTTAATATTTTTCTAGCACTAATACTACTGTACCCAAAAATTGTACTAAAAATTGTAATAAAATTGCACAAAAATTGTACTGAATACTACTGTACCCAAAAATTAAGACCAATTATTTTTTTTGTCAAAAAACTCTTTATTTATTCTTCCAAATTTATTTCATCGCCTTCAAAGTAATCCCTCCGGACGCAATGCACTTATGGCAACTTTTTTTTACCATCCTCAATGCATGCTAAAAAGTCATCGGCAGGGATAGCCTTCAAAGCGCGCGGCGATTCACATTGACTCTCTTCACTCGACTCTAAATGGTGTCCCCGGAGTGATCTTTTGAGTTGAGGGAATAGCAGAAGTCATAAGGTGCTTGTGGAACGATCTGGGTCTCATATTTAGCGAAAAAGTCACGAAGGATCAATGCAGTGGGGGCTGGCACATTCGGTGTTTTCGGTACCCATCGAGATTTGATGCGTTTGAGGACCAAAATGGAATTGTTCGATACTTTTGAAATTTCAACATCATCTGCAAGGTCTCTAATTGTAAATCGACGGTTTGCAAGCCCCAAATCTTTAATTTTTCAAACTCCGTTGAGGTTGATAGTAGACCAGAGGGCTCTTCGTCTTCAACGCGTTCTCTGCCTTCTTTGAACGGTTTATACCACTTCTAAACATTTCTTCCCGATATAGGAATGCTTACCGAATGCCTTCTGCAACATTCTATATGTTTCCGCAAACAAATTTGAATGCAAGTTCTTTGCGCAATTAATTCAGACATTTGAAAAATCGCCGGAATCAGTTTCACGGAATCAAACACTAATGAATATTTCGACATCAAATTTCACACAGATGTCAAGGACAGGGCCAACAACCTAAAAAAGAAAAAAAAAATTGAAATTCCATAAGCCCCGGGTATTTTAAATTGAAAATGGGTCTTACTTTTTGGACACCGTATTATGCAGAAATGAACAACAACAACAACAACAAAATCTTGAAGAGTGTCTAAAAATTGTAACCATCTAGATACAAAACACACTAGATACAAACTAGATACAAAAATTGTAACCATCTATGTACAAAAACAGACAAAAAAAAGTTACGAAAAGTGTCTAACATTTACAAATTCTAAGCTTGTTTTCCAGCTATTTTTAAACCAAAGAAATAAGTTAGTAAAAATCATGAGAATAATGGTCAGCTAGCAAATTACTATAAGGGATTCAACAATTTTTTAATTAAATGGAACCATACATTTTGAAAAAAATCAATTGCAATCAATTAATGTAACTGAATAAAAAAAAATACACGCGAGAAAATAAATCAAAGAAAACGTATTATCAAAATGAAACCAAGCGTGGTATCAGTGGCGAACTACTATCAGTGGAATCAGTGAGAAAGATTTTGTGTACATAAAGAGATGAATAACAATATAAACGAAAAAAATGTAAATAAATTTTCATTTAATTTAAAAATAACTAATAAGTTTATTTTTTCGTTTAGTTGGTCTATGAACCAGATTAAAAAATAATAAATTCACAGAAAATAAATTAGATTTACAATTTTTTTTCTTATTAATATCACAAAAAACAGATTTACAAGCAAATTTATTGTATTAAAATATGACGATGAAGTTAGGAATTTTTTTTTTATTACTATATATTTGTAATTTATCATCCAATAGCTACTTATAAGAAAAGGTCTTTGTAAAATATTTCCCACTTATTGATTTTCTTTTGTACATTTCTATATGAGACATTTCTTAATATCATATTATACGAAAATTCAATAGAATTTTTATTTTGTTTGAAAAATTAATTGAAAAAGTTTCCTTTCAAAACAGAAATGACAACTTATGTTTTCCATTCGAAATTCGTATCGATTAACTGATAGCATAATTGTTAAATCTCTAACAAATTTTACAAAATCATTGTAAAAAATAATTTTTTATATTTAAATAATTGAATTGAATTATTTTCAGATACATAATACATGGAGTCAGATATAATTGGTTAAAAATGTTGGGAAATACAACATCTTTAAATAATTTATTTGTATGAACAGAAAACAAATTTATAAGGACAGCATAAAGAGTATAGATGATTGAACAACCTTAATAGCATTTTTTTTAAATGGCAGAGAGATAATATATGGATATTGATTATCGCTACGCTTAATTATGTTGATGTACAATTCATCCACGGAAAAAAAACAGATTTTATGGATTTTTGTTTATTTTGAGATATTTTTGCCGAATAAATAATACTTATCAAGTTATAAAGAATATCGCGTGTATCAAGTTTGGAGTATAAAATATTGTTTTTCGAGAAAAACCAATTTATTGATATCCACAACAAGTTAAGCTTTATCAAAGGTAAGAATGCCTGATATAATTTACTCAATTTTCTCTTAGCATGTAAAAAGGTAATTTAAAGCTTGCAAAATATTAATGTAGAGCTAATTTACCATTGCGGTATCACACAAATTTGTGTGTGACACAGTCTATATTCGAAGATGATATGCCTTTTTTTTTTTCAAATGATTATTTAAAGCAAATATTTTAAAGTTTTTCTGGAAATATAAATTTGAATAATGTTATGTTAGCGGAAATTAATTTTAACCTTATTTTCTTTTAAGTACCCTTTTACGCCATTGCCATTTGAGGCACGCATGATACTAATTTAGAATACTGACACCCACCATTGTAGTGGTTGTTGACCGTTTGTTAATTGACATCACACAAATTGGTGGCATAGCTTTGACGACAATCGACGACAAAATACTTTTTTCAAACGCTTTCATCAACTTCAGTAATGGATAACCAAAATAAAACTTTTTTAAATTGTTCAAAAAATTTAGGTTCGAACAATATTTCAAAATTCCCCAAAATTCTTAAAGTTGCCATTTTGCCACTTCGCCATCTACTAGAAGTTAGTTATGATAAAGGAGGAAAAGTAACCTTCACCGGAGGTGTTGAAGCAAATTTTATTAAAGTTTTATCTAAACTTCTTGGATTCCAGTACCAAATTATGATCCCTGAAGATGGCGAATGGGGACAGCTAAAAGAAGATGGAAACTGGACTGGCATTATAGGACTTGTACACAGTAACAAAGCTGATATTGCTATAGGTCATCTAACCATTACACCCTCTCGAGTTTCAGGAGTGGATTTCTTGCCTTATACTGTAGAAGAGAACTCATTTGCAACCAAACTTCCCCATCATAAACCAAGGGCATCATTTTATCTTTTACCATTCCAAATTGATGTTTGGATATCCATTATATGCATCATACTTATAATGCCGTTTTTGTTTAATTTTTTAATGACTTCAAAAGTTCCATTCCAAAAGTTGTACCTCGCAATGTTTGGTAATATTGTGGGTCAGCAATGCAGCATAGTCTCCAAAAAGTGTAAAGACAGAATTCTGTTAGGTTCATGGTTTGTATTCGCGCTCATCACTTCTTGTTGCTACAGAGCAGTGCTGTTGTCTTGTGTGACAGTACCATTCCAAAACGATGATGTTCGAAATATCAAAGAACTGGCTTCAGCCATTATTGCAGGACGCTACAAGGCCTCCTTTAGTAAAGGATCAGTGGACAGAGAACTTCTTACAAAAAGCCTTGACGAATCACTTCAAATAATTGGTGAACATATAACCGAAGAAGACTGGCTCACTGGTGACTCTGGTAACAAAATTGTCGTCGCCCCCAATACGTTCGATGATTTCACAGCAGTGCTAGGTCCAAGATTTTTCTTCCTTTTAGAATATGGAGAAGAACCTTACGCTACAAAACGAATTTTTAAAGAGACAATTTCGTTTTGGAATGTTGGATTGGCTGTCAGAAAAAAGTTTTGCTGCAAAGAAGAATTGATCAAGTACATCGCGAGAATTTTGAACAATGGCATATTGGAAAAATTGTATGGAGATGAGCTGTTTAAGACCAAATTAAAATTCAACTGGAAAGAATTCGAAAAATCTAAAAACGATGCTTTAACAATAAGACATTTGTTTGGTGCTTTTATTTTATTAGGTGCCGGGTTCTGTATAGCAATTCTTGCATTTTTGTTTGAGGTAGCAAGCAAATGTTTGTTCGTATTTTAAAATCAAAACTGTGATTGTTCATTTTGTTTGTATAGCAATAAATATGTAATTTAAGCAATATTTTGATTTTTTAAAACATTTATGTACTGGTGTATAGAAAGTAATAAATTTTGAAAATTAGATTATATGAATACTTAGTTTTTAAATATTTTAGGCACTTAATACAAAAAGTTTAAATGTAAGATAATTTAAAGTCATATGCATGATTGTATGTGATTCAGATGATTAAATGCATATTTTCAGGCAACATCATTTTTTTAGAAACATAGATAGAATGCGTTACAAATATGATGAATTAAAGTTTTTTTTTTAAAGTAGCAAGCCTTTTTGAATGAAATAACAAAAATTTCATTTTAATTATTTAATTTTAAGTGATTTTTCTTACAGCACGTAAAAGAATTCTTTCAAAACTCTGAAAGATATTTCGTGAATCTCATGTATAACAACGCCAACATATATATATATATTAATTGAGATGATGCTGAAAGTTATATGCAAACATCCTACATTAAACTCGTTGTAGACAATCAAATAAAAATATTATAGCTGATTACAAGGCATTTAATATATAATATCACTATTTTACAGAAAAGTGAATTTCGTTAGGCACTTTTTATTTGAATGACCACTACTTTCAACAATCGGCTTTTGTGTTTTAAGAATATTTCCAAAAGACATTTATTATGATATCAACACAACACTCGCACAATAACTAATTACTAATAACTAGTTTATTATTCTTGTAATCTGCACAGCATTTTACATCAGCAAGTACATTTATTCTGTAGAGAAAAATCGTGTATTTCAGACTGTTCCAAAATTAATGGATTATATATTTTAATTGTAAATTAATAAATTTTTTATAGAATCTATTGGTTGTGAGACTTCAGTAAAGCACATATATTAATAATAAAACATTCCTTACAACAAGTCGGACTGGGTTACAATATAGACAGTTAATTATATATATTTTTAAGATTTTAATAAACCTTTTGTTAATATAATAAATACGTTGCTAATTATCACATATGAAAGAAACCAGAAAAAAAATTTATTCATTATTTGAATTATGTCACGATAAACCATTATTCAAAATATTTGCTAATTTCCTGTCTTGTTAATAAACGAATTTCAGAAATTTTAAATAGAAAATTCACACAATTTTTTCAAATGCGTGAAAAAAAATTGTGTAACATACCGTAGACTTTTTGCTATATTGTCTAAATCTGTGGTATGTGTATCTCTGGTAGTATGGGATCTTACAACTTTACAAAAACCATTCACTTATGAGACTGATTGCACCTTGATTAGTCTTTCCTTCAATTTGGCTAACTTTGCTCTTTCTATTGATTTCACAGACTTGAATGCGATACTTATTAAATTATTAATACATTAATGCAGGCACGCTGAAACGAAAAATACTAAAATTTGATATTACTCATTCATCTGCTGTAAATGCGATTGGTGAATCTGATTATTCAACGCAAACTTGAACAAAAAAAACGAAAAAACCTTGAATATTTTTCCGGCCCGTGAGATGTATCACACTTTTACAAAATGTATTTATTTTGTAACGGCCAAAGGAGTGAAAACCAATGTATTAAAAAAATACATTATGTGTGCATCCATAGATTCAAAAATGAACTGTTGAAATGATGAGAAAAAATTAACTTTGATTTTAAAATAATGCACTTGCGAATACAGGACAGATATTGCCTGATTCTATTAATGAGTTTACAGTTATGAGTTCGCTGAATAATCAAATTATATTCTGCCAGCTCATGATGCTCGCTCATCTTGGAACATCTAATATAACAGGTTTTACATTTCACTTTAAGTGACCTCAGTGACACAGTGAGCATCTATAGATACGCACAGTTAATTGTTGATAGCACAGCAAGCCAGACTCTTATTTGAAGTTGTTAGCTCGTCAATTACATCTGAGAATCGGTTTTTATTTTTTCCCCAAAATGAAATTGACCCAACACCGAGCACTCTCAAGCATAATGGAAGCTCACCTGCAACACCCATTACGATATGCAATTACGCAAATTGAGATCGATTTGCAAAACTAAGTGAAAGAGAGGAGAAACTAGTAAAATAAATATTTTTTAATGATTTCATTTCTTTATTTCATGTAAATTTATGTAAATTATTATTTAATTTTTAGTGTTATATATTTTTTTACAATATGCCGTTTAGTATCCTTATTATTACATTATCTACGTTTACATGTACGAATAATAATAAACACAAGAAAAATAACTCATTATATTTTAATTTTTCACCCGAAAAATGTCTATAGTGTGTCTAAATCTAATATGGTGATATGTAATTTGATATGCGACCCGATGTGTTATGATGCATTTCCAAAGTAGTCGGCAAGATCATTTGGGTTGGCTAGCCTTGTTTTATCGCCTTCCTTCTAAATTCATATTGAACAAATTTCTTCATCTCAGCTACTTTAAAAAATACTGAAAAACAGCAAAACTTTTCCTATTCTCAAATAAGCTTCCGACGCCTTTTTACCTCAGAAACTGCCGATCAATTTCTGTACTAAGTAACATTAGTACAAATTTTGCGCACGCAGTTTTAAATGGAATCAATGATTTTTGCGCCGACAATAACATAATTATTCCACAACAATTCGTAAATCGATTTGCTTCAGAGTCACCGAGTAGATTTTTTTTGTGGGTCAAAACAACAAAACTCATTCTGATATATTATTTTTAGATATAGCGTAAGCTTTCAACATAACAGAAACTCAGAAAAATTTACGACTCCTCGCACTTTTAATAAACTCATTATTTTTTTAACAGACCGACACTTTCACGTTAAATTAAATAACATTTCTTCTCCTGTTCGCCGTCGCTACTACACCACACCACATCACATCACTGTGCCTAGAGGTGAGTTGCCGCTTTACAGTTTGGGAAGGATGTAGGTGAGAAGAAATCTGATTGGGCTCTGAGACGCTCTCCGGTCGTATGAGACCGTGACCTACTGCTTAAAGGAGATTTCGAACCACTACAAACATTCACGGCACAGCTGCCACTCGAACATGAAACCTGTGCTACCAGACTCACTATTTTTAATGAACCTGTACAAGGTTCTTGTATTCCGTAAAATTAGACACAGAAATAACGTTACCTGAGCACACATGATTGACAAAACGTCTAAAGCAAGGGTCGCAAAACTTTTCATCCTCGAGGGCCATACTGACCCCCTTCACCAAGTCCCAAGGGCGAAATCCAAACTAACCCATCCTATCAACATGCTGTAATCTTGAATTCTTTTCGACGAGGAGTGAAGAGGAGTCAGTTCCGTTCGCAATCTCGGTTGGTACTCCTTGACACTTGTCCTTGTGTCAAGGAGATGTTTTGCGGCGGAAATGAGATATACAAACAAACATTTACAGATAAAAGTACAGCAACTGAAGTAGCTGCAGATAAATTCTACTAGTACACTTGATCCACAATTGCAAACAATTATAAGGGGAAAGTTATAGAGCTACAGAAATCTCATTAATTATAATTATAACGTTTAATTTATGTTTATTATCTTTGTATGCCACTTCTTATAAGTTTTTAGGACACATCTTGTATCGTTAATTACTGTTAAAATGTTCTAATTCACTAAGTATGTCGGTTATTGTTTTTTAATGGGTCGTTACATAGAAACATCCAATTATTATTTTGTATAGTTCACTTACATTTTGAATTTGACAATTTAATCAAAATAAACAGTGGCAGACCGGATTGAAAGTTTTTGAGGGCCGATATTAGGTCGTAATTTGGAGACAATTGCTTTAAAGCATCGAACTTAATTTCAGCACTCATTCATCATACCAGTATGCTCTCGATCAAAGTCAAAATCTTATTATTTTCATCGATTATAAAACCGATAGTTCTTTATAGGACTCCTGTTTTCGGTGTGGTGTTGTTTCTTATCCCACTTGGTCCACAGCAACATCTAAACATTTTTTTTTTGTTCTAATGTAGCTGGCAAACACTTAGACAGATTGGTCTTGGGTGCCTTAAGGCAAGCGCTGCACAGACGTTACTCACCTTCCATTACCCAGGGAGCGCGTGTAACTTGAAGATAAGCCCCGGACGCGGAGTAACAATGCCTCCGCAACGCTCTACGATCCTATTAGGACCGGGACCTACGGTTTAAAGTGGATTCCAAACCACTACAAACATCCATGGCACCGCCGGGACTCGAACCCGAAACCTGTGGTACCGAGCGCCAGAGCGCTAGCCACTCGGCCATTCAGGCCCCCCAGTAACATCTAAACTAAAATCACTAATTTCATGGAAGGGATTAATGAGGGCAGCTTACGTTTTGATGGAGCACCCGTATGTAAAAGTCTGACATGGCTACGAATTGCTGAAGAAGGAGAGCAGTGCTTTCCAGGAGGGCTTTTAAGGTGAACTATTCAGCATTTGTGTATCGAATGGGAGAAAATCCGGGAAAACTTCCACCAGGTAGTCCGACTTGACGAGGCAAGATGCCGAACATCCCAAACGCCATCGAGCCTTCCTATCTTTTGAAACAGTATCTATAACAAAGCCGCCAGTGGATTGAACCTCAGCCCTCATGCTCACCAACGGCGCACATTGCAACTTAGCCATGAGACGGGATCTGTTTTTTTGGTACTAAAGCAGGTGTTTCGAAACTGTCAAATTTGAAAAATTACAAATGCACTTTTCCATTTCACCCCTTTCAATCAAAAACTCCGTCTCAACCTTATCCTGGATTACACCAAAAGAAATAAATGACTCTTTTGGGGGTAATGTAGATTCTTATTTTACTCTTATAACAGAATTGTATATATTAGTTACGAAGTTCCTACGGAGCAAAACTAACCCCGAAAACCTACCCATTATCCCAAATGAATTAAAAATAAACAACTTGTATTTGCATCAATAAATAAAATAATAAAAAGATTAGAAATAAAATATAAAAGTTATGAAAAGATAAAATAAAAGAAAGCGATTAAATTAATCAATCTAATACTTGGGCCAGTTTCACAATAAAATAAATTTAAAAAAAAACAACCTAAAAACAAGACAACAAAACTTTTTCCCCAATGGCAGATTATGAACAGTTACAGCAAAAAAAGAACAACGAAAAAAAAAACAGATAATGCAACGAAACATGCTGAAACAGAGTTCATTCATCTAACACTAATGCCAAGTTGCAGATCTTTTAGCCACTAAAAAGTGTTACCAGGTGCACCACGGGGAGGTAGATCTTCTGCGCACCCAAGACAACAAAACTAAAAGCCAATATAAATCCTCCAGAATTCTTTGGTTTGTAATTTGTGGCGTAAAGTTCAACGAGATGGCGCCACGAACCAGTCAGGAATTTTAAAATCAAATGAAAATGAGTAAAAAAAAGACAGGTAAAATTTAACAAATTAAGATGCACGTCGTAGCATTTAAAAGAGACAAAAAGAATACAAAAGACAAAAATAGCTCCCCAATTTAATAATTTTAACTATTCGGTTGTCGAAAGAGTCCACATTTCCTTTTAAGTCTTGGACACTCCTCATAGACTGCGTCGTATATGGCACGAAGCAACTTCCTGGAGCTAGCAGTCTCAGGATGATAGACAGGAATGTTTTGAATAACTTCGTTGCAAATGCGAGGGCTCATGTGTTGGTTTTTTTTTCAATTCCTTCTATTAGCTCACACTCTCCCTATATACACTCAAGAGCCAAAACATTATGACCACCTCTACATTTTGCAATGAACTCGCCTGGATGACGTCAAAGGCACGTGATCAGGTGGAAGTGGTATTAAGTGGTGGTATGAATCCATGCCAAGGCGGGTTGAAGCTGTGTTGCGCGCCAAAGGTGGGCCAACTCGTTATTGACAGGTGGTCATAATGTTTTGGCTCTTGAGTGTATATCTTGTTCAAATTTTCAACCGTTCATAAAATACTTCTTATTCATCCATTCAAGTTCAAATACAATTTTTTTTGAACTTGTAGTGGAGGACACTGGATGTTAATACAGTTTTTTTCAAATATTAATTCAGTAATTAAATTTAATTCATTCATTTTAGTTGTTTCTTAGATTTAAGTTGCATATATCTACCCATAGATGGCGCCAGAGGAACGTAAAAAAATGAATGAAAATTATTTATTAAGGACTTCCTGCAGTAGTAAAAAAAAAAGTAGGAATTGACTTTAAAATTTTTTTTTTATATTACTTGTTTCTTTTCATTTCATGATTTTGAAAAATATAAACTATCATGGGATCGAAGTCCAAGTCTTTGTGGAGCTTCTTCCGGCTTATGAATCCTGAGCATTAACGATATTCTGTAATGATAAAATCAATTCGAGAAGCTTGGTCATATATCCAGATTCAGAAGAAAAAAAACTTATATTCGGTAAGAAAAAAAATAATATCTAAAAAAAAAAAACTAATAAAGTAAAATTCCATGCTAAATAAATATTGTTAAAATAATAGTTGTATTTTAAATAAAATAGACCTTATTTAAAATTTCTTTTTTATCATGCTTTTCGTTATCCTGTTATTTTTTTTATCTTGAAATGAAATAACACTTTACCCATAATGATCAATATTTTCTGAAATATTTCAAAAACATTTTAGAGATAAATACCGTTTAAAAAAATTGGAAATATGTGAAAGGATATCAGATAAAATTTTAGTCTTTCACTGTTTCTGTGGATTATTGTTTTAAAATGGTATTTCTAAAAAGGAAAAAAAAATAATTATCTCACGTTTGATTGCTTTTAAAACATTTCATATTATTTTATTTGTAACACATTTCATGTTTATTTGTCAGGTATATCCGATCCCTTCTCCGGTTAATTTATTATTTTATATTCTTACAGGATATATATATATATAAATATATATATATATATATACAGGATGAGTTCCACTATCAAGATGATGTAAAAATAGAAACACTCGTCACAATGAGTTAAAATTTGAACGGAAGATACTTGAAGGTGGTAGAAACGGTATGACATCCAAAAAGAATTCCAAAAAAGGTTCTCCGTCAAAAGATCAAGCACATTGAACACTATAGTTGATTTAATGTGCAACTCATGCCAAATAACGTTGTTATTTCGATTTGAAATATCACTGGCAGCTGAATTCACTTTCTTTATGCCGTTTACAGCGCCATCTATTAATGGAACTTTTGGAACTTTTTTTTAATGGCGTATCGTTCCGCCCTTCTTCATGTATCTTTACTTCACATCTGAGCTCATTGTGACGACTGGTTCATTTTTTTAAGCATTTTGAAAGTGGGACGTTAATTATAATCACCGTGTATATATATATATATATATATATATATATAGAATTCAAAACTTTATAATTGCTCCAATAGATAACTAATGATTTTTCATTATTTTATATATGAGATCAATCAAAATATAAATTACAAGAACTATTATAATAATACACATAAGTCTCCTTTTATATGATAAATGTATTCCAAAATTATGTGGAAAACAAATGCGAGTAATTTTGCTGGTTTAAAAACTCATGAAAATGAAATGATGGTTCTTTTTTTACAGCATTTTGAAAGTGGGACTTTAATTATAATCACCCTGTATATTATATAGGGGAGTCTGATTGCCGAGTGACTAGCCCTCTGGAGCTCGTACCACAGGTTTCGGGTTCGAGTCCCGGTGGTGCCATGGATAATTTTAGTGGTTCGGAATCTACTTTAAACTGTAGGTCCCGGTCTAATATGACTGTAGAGCGTTGGGCGAAGGCTGACAACCCTACCCGCTAAAAAGAAAGCATCTGCTGTCTAGAAATCTGCCAGCGGGCAGACGGTCTTGACCAACCATTGGATTGTTGCGCTACTATGATGTTGATATTCTAAGTTGAAAATATATAAATGCTACTTTCATAGCATTTTATTACTTTTTTTACTTCTTATTTTGTGAAGAACAGATAAAACAATTCTCTGTCAGTTTAAGATTTATATCGATTATCTATATCTTTTATTGCTGTCTGTGTTTACGCACTTACCCGATGTTGGCACTAATACTGTATGCATTGCATTGAATGCACACCTGTTATCATACGTAATGAGTCTTTCTGGAAAAATGAAAACCTATTTTTAATGTGGAAAACACATTTCGATTCGATTGCCGAATTGCGGAGATTCTGAGCACTGAAGCTCCTAACAGCCTATCTGTAAGTTTTACCTTTTTTTTGTTATAATTGATGTCAATATATAGCTTAATTTCAGATCTGATCTGAAGGATCAGAAAATAAAACAGTTGTTGTAGCATCCTAAAAAATAATCATTTCAATTTTTTTTTTTTTTTTTGCAAATAATGTAGCGTGAGTTATTTTTCCAATGGTGGGACCCCTTCTACTTATGCTTTCATGCCTATTTGATATACTTACATGTCATTTTGATTTTTGCCTATAATGTAGGGTCAGTTATTTTTCCAATAGCGATACATTAATATATTACATATATTTCCGCTATTATATATTTTATTTACATATATTTCTTTTATTATATATTTTATTTTCATATATTTCCGTTCTATATATCTTATACTTTGATTTTTGCAAATAATGTAGCGTGAGTTGTTTTTTCCAAAAATGTGACCCGTTTAACATATGCTTACATGTCCATTTGATATGCTTACATGCACTTTTGAGTTTTGCAAATAATGGAGGGCGAGTTATTTTTCTAATAATATCATCCTTTCTACATGTGTTTACATATCTATTTTATATGCTTACATGCCTATTGCATATGCTTACATGCCTATTGCATATGCTTACATGCCATTTTAATTTTTGCAAATAATGTAGGGTCAGGTCTATTTTATATGCTTACATGCCTATTGCATATGCTTACATGCCATTTTAATTTTTGCAAATAATGTAGGGTCAGTTATTTTTTCCAATAGCGGGACCCGTTCTACATATGCTTACATACCAATTTGATATGTTTACATGCCGTTTTGATTTTTACAAATAATGTAGGATCATTTATTTTTGTAATCCATAGATTCTTGAGTTCATATACACATATGTGTGTCCTAAATATGCTTACATGCCAAGTTGATATGCTTACATGACCTTTTAATTTTTGCAAATAATGTAACGTGAGTTTTTTTGTAATAGTGGGACCCGTTCTACATATGATTATATGCCTATTTGATATGGATTCAATGCATTTATTTCTTAAATTAGGTTCGTTGTGTTAAAAGACTTTACTTTTCTTCATCACTTAATTTTTTCTCCTAATTTCATATATCTTTAATAAATCGAATCTACATCTGATGTAATTAGCATAAGCCATAAACTTGTGTATAACATTTTGTTATATGAGTATTTATATGTAATACTGATTGTACGATTATTGCTTTGAGATTATGTAATTTTATTAAAAAATTATGGAATATTGTAGAACATAATATGATGTATTAATATGATAATAATAATTTTGTTTGGTTTAGTTAGAACGTTTAACAACGGTATTTTTCCCTAAAGAAATAATATTAATAACATTTTCTAATTGTAAAACTTGTTTAGGTTACATTTTTTGCCCTTGCATTTATGGGAATTACTTAAAAAAAATTCATCAGTAAGTGAGTTTTCAAATAGATTTGGATCGTCACAAATGTGTTATGAAATTTCAACATGTGATGGAAAAGGAAGAACAACATCCACTACAAATTAATCATGCTATTCAATAATTATTTTTAGCAAAATTTCTTCCATAAAACAATTTGCTTGTAATTACTTAATTACACATTTTTTATTTCTAGGACTCAACCAAATTAAAACCCCTTTTTTTTCTTTTCTCTTTAATTATCCCAAAAAATTTAAAATCCGTGCATATTATGTATAATTTGAATAAATTATATTATTAAGTACATTTATAAATATTTTTGCTTTAATTCAAAATTTTCACTGATTCTTTGGTGTAGCTGTGCCCAAAATGTAAGACCAATTTTTTTTTTTTACAAATACCCTTTATTTATTATTCTAACTTTATTTCATCGCCTCCAAAGTAATCCCCTCCGGACACAATGCACTTATGCCAACTTTTTTTCCATTCATCAATGCATGCTAAAAAGTCATCGGCAGGAATGGCCTTCAAAGCACGCGCCGATTCACGTTGAATCTCTTCAGTCAACTCAAAACGTTGCCCCCGGAGTGGTCTTTTGAGTTTAGGGAATAGCCAGAAGTCGCACGGTGTGAATACAGTAGTTGTGGAACGATATGGGTTTCGCATTCCGTGTTTTCGGTACCAATCGAGATTTGACGCGTCTGAGTCCCAAAAGGAATTGACCGATCCTTTTGACATTCCAACATCATCAGCAAGGTCTCTCATTGTAAATCGACGGTTTTCAAGCGCCAAGCGTAAGATGCTAAAACGGATTCCTGCGATTTTTCGAATGTATTTTCAATCGACTCAAAACGTTGTCCCCGAAGTGGTCTTTCCGGTTTAGGGAATAGCCAGAAGCAGCACGATGTTAAATCAGATGAATGCGGTGGTTTTGGAACGATATGAGTTTCATTTTTGGTGAAAAAGTCACGAAGAATCAATACAGTGTGATCTGGTGCATTCGGTGTTTTCGGTACCAATCAAGATTTGACACGTTTGAGGCCCTAAACATCTTTTAAAATGGAATTTTGAAATTCCAACATCACCAGCAAGGTCCTTAATTGTAAATAAACGGTTTGCAAGCACTAAATCTTTAATTTTTTGGACGTGAGTTTCGTCGGTTGAGGTTGGTGGTCGACCAGAGGGTTCTTCGTCTTCAACGCTCTCTGCCTTCTTTGAACTGTTTATATCACTTCTAAACATTTCTTTCCGATACAGGAATGCTCACCGAATGCCCTCCGCAACATTCTTTACGTTTCCGCAAACAAAATTGAATGCAAGTCCTTTGCTCAATTCATTCAGACATTTCAAAAATCGCCTGAATGAGTTTTAGCGTCTCACAAAGCCAAGCGTAACTCAAACACTAATGAATATTTCGACGTCAAATTTCACACAGATGCCAAGGACAGTGGCAGCAACCCAGAAAAGAAAAAAAATTAAAATTCCATAATCTCCGGGAATTTTAAATTGAAAATTGGTCTTACTTTTTGGACACATTAGTAATTCTAGATTAATAACTGTTATTACACTGAAAAACCTTCTTTCGCTTTATCTTTCAAATTCTGAGGAAAACTTTGTTCTTAATTGAGGATAAATATAATTTTGTAAGTTGCCTTAGGTTTTAGAATATAAGCATGTGATTAATTTAAAAATTACATGCTTTAGAGAAAATTAAGAATCAATTCTTTACAATATCAGAAGATGAAATAGACTATTAAGAATCAATAATTGTGCAGTCAGATAGATAAGATCACTTTATTTAATACCGTTAAAGAGGTATTATTGTCGTTGCGAAAATATTCTGTTTTTGCAGAGTTGCTGGTTTCGCAAACAGTTTTAAGATCTCATAACGATTAAAATTAAAATTTGTCAAAATCTATTCTGTGAATCTTTATTCTAATTCTCTGAATTATTCTGAATTTATTAAAAGCCCTCGTCGAGCTAGTTTAACCATGGCTGTAAAGTAAAATTATCTTTTAGCAAGTTTCTAGAGGAAAGGTTATTTGAATCCTTACATGGAATGTAAAATATAAAATTTTATTTAGAATTTAGAATTTTATTTAGACTTTAGAAGTTTATTTAGAATGTAAAAGATAAAACTTTATTTAGAATGCATTTATATTTTTTTTTTAGAATTTAGAATTTTATTTAGAATATATTTAAAATTTTATTTAGAATGTATTTAAAATTTTATTTAGAATGTAAAATCTAAAATTTTATTTTGAAAGTAAAACATAAAATTTAATTTAGAATGTATTTAGAATTTTATTTAGAATGTAAAATATGATATTTTAATTAGAATGTATTTAGAATGTAAAATATAAAATTTTATTTAGATGTATTTAGAATTTATAATTTTATTTAGACTTTAGAAGTTTATTTAGAATTTATAATTTTATTTAGACTTTAGAAGTTTATTTAGAATGTAAAATATAAAATTTTATTTAAAATGTATTTATAATTTTGTTTAGAATTTATAATTTTATTTAAAATGTATTTATAATTTTCTTTATAATTTATAATTTTATTTAAAATGTATTTATAATTTTTTTTAGAATTTATAATTTTATTTAGAATGT
>BPLQ01012170.1:31677-45494 GCA_021605075.1 Caerostris darwini | reverse complement strand
TTTTTAGAATTTATAATTTTATTTAGAATGTAAAATATAAAATTTTAGTCTATATAACAGAATATTTGAAATAAACGAAAAAATTTATTAAAATAAGACCACAATCACATAATTTCCAAACATTTTAACGAGGCACATTTTAACAAAGACTATTTTAATTAATAAGAATTATTTTCACAGTCTTAAGCCAAGTCACAGATAATATATTAATAAACTCAAAGGAAAAATTTGGACTGCTATATCATATGTTTTAAATTTTGAGAAAATTCAACAAATATTTTGCTTTGTATGCATATAGAGAGATAAATATATGGAAGTAATATTTACTATAAAAGATTTATTTATTAAAATAGAGTATAAAAGCAATATACCTTAAATTTAACAACTTAAAATTTTAAGGAGAATAACCTCTTTTTAAAATAAAAATAAAAATCGTTGGGTATAATTTATTTCATTTCAGACATTTTCTGTATAAGTAAAAAAAAACAATGATAAAAATATTAATGATGCCGTCATACATGTTGTTAAGAATTCTTGGTTAAGTTGAATGAAATATTTCATACATTCAAAACATACCAATTCAGTACATTTTACATATATAGCGTGTTCGCTTTACGGTTTTTTGAATGTTTTTTTTCCGATATTCTATTGTAGCTAGCTTGAAAAATTGAAGAATATTTCAGAAACATACTTAAGAAATGTCACGTTAATCACTAAATATCTTCCAACTCCATTTTTGAGGGTTTTGTGAGAATTTTTATTTAAGAAAATAAATATTTGAGACACACGAATAATTGTTATGGAGAATGGAGAAAAAAAAACTTAAATGTATTCTGTATTTTTCGTTAGAATTTACAAAATTAGTTCATGAAAATTATTCAAAAATAGAAATGTTTAGGAATAAAAACATTGTGAAGTTTCTGTAAAACATGTAATTTCTAGTACTACATAATGTATATATTATTTAAATAAATGATTGACAAAATTTTTAAAAAGAATGCGTTATGATAAAATAAATGATCAAAAAGTTGTACGAGTCGTTTTTAAACAGTTCCTAAGTTCACTTAAAAATTGTGGTAATAATGTTTTTAATAATTTTATTTTTACTGAAAAATGATTGTGAAACTCTGAGTAGTTTAAATTAAAATATGCTTAGATATTATTGTAAATTTTTCGGGTTCGAGTCCCGGTGGTGCCATGGATGTTTGTAGTGGTTCGGAATCCACTTTAAACCGTAGGTCCCGGTCTAACAGGATCGTAGAGCGTAGCGGGGGTAGTGTTACTCCGCGTCCGTAGTTTATCTTCAAGCTACACGCGCCTCCTGAGTAGTGCTTAGGGAGTAACGTCGGTACAGCGCTCGCCTTAAGGCATCCAAGACAACTGTCTAAGTGTTTGCCAGCTGCATTAGAACAAAAAAATTATTGCAAACTTAATTTGATGCGAAACTCTAATCAGTTGAAAATTATGTTAATGAAGTCAAATAACTATCGATGGAAAGATTAATAAATGAAAGAATTAATGCAACTTATAAAAAATGAGCACTTAATAGCCATTCTCCATTTTTAAGGCTCTAAAGTTGTACTAGAACTTTCTTATTGATAGTTCTAAAATTTCTCTCTTATGTCCCATATGATTTTCCAACTTTTCCGTTCTAGCAAAAAAATAAATCAATAAACTTCGAAAAGTAAAAATTCACATACTTTTTGGGCTAACTTTTCATATTTGGACCAAAATGAAACCAATATATATTGAGTACTATAAAATTTTGCAGGGGCTGATGGCCGAGTGGCTCGCTGTGGTGCTCGGTACCACAGAGTTCGATTTCCGGCTGTGCCATGGATGTTTTCTAGAGGTACGGAAACCACTTTAAATTGTAGGTCTCGGCTTAATAGGTTCGTAGAGCATTCCTATTAGACTTCCATAGCGGGAGCATTGTTACTCCACGTCTGTAACTTATCTTAGTTAAACGCGCTCCCTGGGTAGTGCTAAGTGAGTAACGTCGGTGCAACCCTTGCTTATGGCATATAAAGATCACGGTCTATGTATGTCTAGCTGAATTAGAAAAAAAAAACTATACAATTTTGCACTTAAGTTTTTTATATTTTTAAATATCCTTTCACATTTTTCGAGCGGCAAGGAAGAAAAAATTTGAAATTGAAAAAGTAACCGATAAATTTCACTTAATTTCTCATATTTTACGCTCAAAGTGGAATTCAAAGTTATTTAATGATTAATCAGAAATTTTGTTCTTGTGTTTCTGAAACATACAACATTTCGGGAAAGAATATATAAAAAAAGTTTACCCTCCACAATATGGTATCTATCGATGGGTCTCGTATGGAAGGGGAGGCTCGATGGCGCTTATGCAGTTCAGCATCTTGCCTCGTGAGTCGGTCTACCTGGTGGGAGATTTCCGGGTTTTCTCCTATACGATGCGCAAATACGGGGTAATTACTTCTAAAGGTTCTCCTGGATGGCACTGCCCTCCTTCTTCAGCGACTCGGAGCCAAGTCAGACTACTACCTACGGTGTTCCATCGCAACAGAAGCTGTTCCCTTCCCATCCATCCATGAGTAGACTCATGGGATGTGCGTCCCGCTCTTCAGAACACTAAGGATGATTCACAGATACAACGGATATATTATCAGTTGCACGATGATTTGCATCATTTTTGTGATCTTTTTTTTAAGTAAAGTACCTCATCATCATCATCAGTGGCTCAACATCCCCATAGGTATAGGCATATGTGGCCATCTCCGTCTACCTATTTGCATCTTTGGACAAGAGATGTTCTCTTTTTACGGAGTAAGATTGTCAGCTCTACAATCATATTACACCGAAACCTACGATTTAAAGGGGAATCCAAACCTCTACAAACATCCATGGCACCGAGGGCCATCAGGCACTAAATCTTTCACGCAATATAAATATTCAAGGTTTCCAAACATTGCTGTCTTACAGAATACAACATAATCAGTATTAAAAGAGGTTACCTGTTTTTAGTGTTTTGTTAATGAAATTTGAATTTTTCTCAATTAATAAAGTTTTAATTTTAAAAAAAAACTAAAAATTGGCCATATCAGTCAATGTTTCTGAAAAATTTAAAAGGACAATTAACAAATTTTTAGAATATTTCCGCCAGATCTGAGTCACTTTATTAGACAAAAACAAATGCACCATATGAACAACTATCATAAAAAAATTAAAGCAGAATTAAATTATGTTAAAAAAAGTAAGATCACCGATTTTATATTATTTTGATGTTAAATAAAAGTTTAAAAACAACATGTTGTCTGACATTTCGTTGAACACATGTTGTGTGAGAAAACATTGATGTGGTAGAAAATCATTTATATGCTGTTTAGAAAAATATTAATATATAACAGGTGTTCTCTTGATATGAGTCAGTAGTTTCTAATAAAATATTTTATATTAAGAATTAAGATTTCCAACAGCCATCATGGAAAGTTATCAAAAAGCATGAGAAAGAATAAATAACATAATAAAGATAGGAAATTAGCCCACTCCTATCATTTCCTTGAAAACCAACAATATATTTTCTATATGTTATTGTTGCGACTCATTTCTGTGTTCTGCAGCGCGGGAGGGACACCCCATGTGTAGTCTACTCATGGATAGAGGGAAAGGGGGCAGCTTCTATTGTGATGGAGCACTCATAGGTAGAAGTCTGACTTGACTTCGAGTCGCTGAAGAAGGAGGACAGGATTTCATTTCAAGCACACAAAAAAAAAGGAAGATTTTCCTTTGCAAATTGTTTAAAATTAAATATAAATATAAGCAAAAGAAATATATTACTGAAGTTCTCTTTTCATACATCACTAAAAAAAATGTCAATGCCCTCAAGGCTTAAAAAAAATCCAAAATTCCTTGTATTGCGTTCAATAAATAATGCACATATTTAAATATAGTGACCATCGTAGAAAATCTTTTATATTTTTGTTAATTTATAAAAAAGAAAATGCATATCTTTGTTGGTCTTTTAGTGAATTATGTAATGCATATACTTGCCTGAAACCCAGATTTAATTTAGTATAAAAAGGAGCAGAAAAAATATAAAGTATGCAAATTATTTTAATGTGCGTTAAAGTTAAAATATAATTCCATTTTTGCTGAATAAATCGTGCAGGGATGAGTAGTTTTCTATAATAAATTGAAGTAATGAGTGTTTTAATGGATCTTTATCAAAGAAACATTTTATCGAAGAAATATTTTATCATTTTATCAAAGAAACATTTTATTATTTTATCAAAGAAACATTTTATCATTTTATCAAAGAAACATTTTATCAATTTTATCATTTTTATCAAAGAAACATTTTATCAAAGACAGAAATTAAGGAATATCATCGCAGCAAAACAAATGCTTGCATTATTGAAAAATGACTATACAAATCAACTTCAATATGAAACCGTTGAAGTGTAAGATTGACTCATCGATTTGATAATTGTATGATTGATTTGATAGTATTATGTTACATGACTTCGATGACTAGTGACTTTTGTCTCAATGTCAGATAAAACTTATCTTCATCAAAAAAAAAAAAAAAAAAAAATTTTAAAATAAAAAATTTTCTTATTTTTCAGCAATTTTTTTATATTGTTATGTAACTTACTGTTGGGAATATAATATGTACTGTAACATTTATACAAACAAGAGATAGTATCTATATATTTTTGCACAAGTTTAAGATCTATATCCTTGTACAATTACTGATTGTAACGTTTAAAGACATAACTAGATTTAAAAAAAAAAAATGTTACATCATAAGATGGTACAAGATGGCATTTATTGCTGTGAAGAATGATCTAACAAAAAATGTACTCAGCTGAAATAAATATTGATTATTGAGTCATTACTTTTAACAGTTATGACAAAATCTGCTGCATTAATGAGGCGAACTGCTCTAACAATACACTAATAATTTTCAAATATTACTTTATATTTAATGGATTAAATTTTTTTTATGTATACTTATCCATTTAAAAAACAGTACATGAGTTGATAATTATAGATTGTCATTATTTCAATATTACTAAAGGTATTAGTTTTGAATCCCAGCGGGGAATGATTGTTACAATAAAACAAATATAAAAAATAAAAAAAATTAAGTTAATTTCTACTTTTTTTTCTCTGTATTTCAAAAAGTCCTTTATAAATAATTTTCATTCCTTTTTTTAAGTTTATCTGGCCCCAACATGCAACTTAAACCTAAAAAGAATTCAAATTAATTAATTAGATTTAATTACTGAATTAATATTTGAAAAAACTCTATCAACATCAAGTGTCACTTCAAATATTCACTTCAAGTTAAAAACAAATGTATTTGAACTTGAGTGGATGAATAAAAAGTATTTTATGAACGATTAAAAATTTGAAACCTGTAGTAGTTCCAAATTGTTAATCACTTGGTATTAAATATTGGAAAAATAATGATTGTTAAAAAAAGAAAACATATTTACTTCAATATTTATGGACTCCTTTGTAAAATACACAAAATCTTATAAAGGAATAGAAGTCTTCAAATTTATGTTACAAACTGGCGCCATCGTTGAGTTCCCTTCTACTCCCTGGCATATTAAACCATTTCCGTTTGCCTACTGGCAGATTTCGAAACAGGAGATATTTTTTTTTTTACGGGGTAGGTTTGTCAGCCTTACACCCAACGCTATACAGCTATATTATACCTCCATTCAACTTCATCCATGTCATCCCCAGAGTGTATAGGCACATCTCAACCCTAGGCACAGTGATGTAGTGTAGTAATGTTAGTAGACTATATTAGGCTCATATAAGACCGTGTATATGTTGTAGTAGTAGACACATAATAGACTGTGACCTATGGTTTAAAGAGGATTCCGAACCACTACAAACATCCACGACACCGCCGAGACTCGTGCCGAAACCGAACACCACACCACTGTGCCTAGAGCTGAGTTGCCCCTTTACAGTTTGGGAAGGATGTAGGTGAGAATTCTGATTGGGCTCTGTGACGTTGTACTGTCATATGAGACCGGGACCTACGACTTAAAGTGGATTCCGTACCACTACAAACGTCCATGGCAATACCTTGAATCAAATCTGAAACTTGGGGTACCGAGGACCAGAGCTCCAGCCACTCGGTCATCAGACCCCAACTTATACATACTACTACTACACCACATCACATCATTCAGCCTAGAGCTGAGTTGCCCCTTTACACTTTGGGAATGATTTGGTTGAGAATAAGTCTGATGAGGCTCTGTGACAGTCTACAATCTTATGAGACCGGGACCTACCGTTTAAAGTGGATTCCGAACCACTACAAACATCCATGGCCCCGCCGGAATTCGAACCCGAAACCTATGGCACTGAGCGCCAGAGCACTAGCCACTCGACCATCAGGCCCCTATAAAAACATATAGCATCAAGTCCATGGAAAACAACCTTGGCCAACTATAGCCTTGATCATAACCTTGGCATAGCAACCATTAACCTTGGAAAACAACAATATTTATGAAAATTATTTAATCAGAAATAATTAACACTGATAAAATCAAATTTTAATCGTACCAGATTGAAGGAACAAGGAAACAAAAAATGTTTGTAAGCTATAAATTAGAAAAATAGCAATTTATCAAAATTATATCATCAGATTTCTTCTGAAAGGTAATTATTTTTATGAGTTTTACAAATTAAAAGTCTTTCCTCGAGATCTGAGACAAAAACATGATGACAGTGCTTTTGAAATAAGAGTATTTAGATAAAAAAATAAGTTTTGAAATATCATGAGAACGCTTTACGTTGTATGGAAAATGTTGTATATATATATATATATGTGTGTGTGCTTCCCGATTCTTGTTATCTTTATTTGAAGAATTTCGGTATCCGCAACTGGTAGTTATTTCTTCTTTTCCTTTTTCTAATTTTATTTACCATCTTTAATAGGTAAAACCCTGATCTTGAACACTGACCTTGATCTTGACACTGAACACTGATCAGCCCATCTTTAATAGGTAAAAGTTTATATGTTATGTACATTTTTATTTCAATTAAACTTAAAAAAAAATTAGAGGCTTTTGTAAACTATAGATTTAAGAAAGTACTTTTGCTCCATATTTCTAATATTAATTATTTATATATAATTAGATTAGTTACTTATATTAATTATTATCATGTGTGAACATGATGTTGTCCTGATTAGGGGTTCGTGACGTTATCCGAAAATGCAAGCAAATAAAACTCCATTGCAAATTTTGGCAGAAAATGGTACTTTGGACCCCTTAACTCTAAACATTATTATCTATTAAAGTTAGTCTTAAGGAATTTTCTGGAGAATTTGGCTTTTGATTGAAGTGTTTTGTAGTACGGTTTTGAATCACTTTTCACGTTTTGGGTTGGGATTTTAAACATTTGTATATCCAATGGCTATAAGAACTCGTAGAGCTTCAATTCCTTCTTCTTGAAGTTTTATATTTATCACTTTTGGTAATTACCGATGCCTATTAAACTGTATAGTGCTTATAGGTATTTTTTATTTCAAGTTTTTTTTAGATTTAAGAATGCAATTTTGCTCCATATTTATATTCAAATTAATTATTTATATTTAATTATATTAATTACTTATATTAATTATTTATATTGATTTATATTTTTTTTATATATTTGGCAATAGATATAAATTTATTTTTATCGTTTAAATGTCTTTGACTGAACTTTAAATAGAAAGAAAATGGTAGAAGACTTTTCATTTACTTGATGATTTTTCTATTCATATTCACTTTGCTTGAATAATATCTGTTTTGACAATGCTTAAGGCAGGGGTGGTCAACCCAAATAATCTTGCGGGGCCACTTTGGAAATATATCGTAACTCCGCATATAACATTATACATCCCCATATTAGACCCCCCATTTTGGAATGAAAAATTGAAATATAATGAGTGATTATTTTTGTGTTTACTTTTATTCTTACTTGTAAACATAGATAATATAATAATAATGATACTAAACACCCATTGTAAAGAAATATATAACACTCAGAATAAAATATAAAAAATATATAAATATAAACAAAATAAAAAAAAACATGAAACTTTACCATGACATGAAACTTTATTTTGGTGAACGTCAGTTTTGGAAATGCAACAGCTTATCGTGTGGGACTAGAAAAGACAACTGGTTTGAGGGAAGCAGAATTCCATTTTGTACAGATTTGAGATTCATATACTGCTGGTGCGAGGAGTTGACGTCGAATTTTGAAAGCGTTTTGATTTTAAATGAAGTGTTTTATATATATTTTATTATTTGGAACAAAAATTTTAAGTGTAGATTGGCGCCACTTAAAAACCGCCAAATCTGTAGCTGCGGTTGGCGCGTGTGCTCTTTATTGGCGCAACTGTCGCCAAGGTATCGTTAATACGTAAGTACCCTTGTTTCTTTCCAATATTCACACGGTTTCCTTCTTTTGCAAGTGAATCTGCTGCTTCGTTACTTTTAATTCCCACGTGTGATGGTATCTATTGTAATACAATTTGCTTTAGTTCTTAAATATTTGATATCTTACTTAATTTGACTTATTATTGGGGTGGGTAACGTTACTCGTGCCAACGGCCATACCATGCTGAATATACCGGTTCTCGTTAGATCACCGAAATCAAGCATCATTGGGCGCGGTCAGTACTTGGGTGGGTGACCACCTGGGAACACCGCGTGCCGTCGGCATTCACACATTTGGGACCTGGATGGCCGAGTGTCTGGCGCTCGGTGCCACAGGTTTCTGGTTCGAGTCCCGGCGATGCCATGGATGTGTGTAGTGGTTCGGAATCCACTTTAAGCCGTAGGTCCCGGTCTCCTATGCCTGTAAGAGCGTCACGGAGCCAAAGTCAGACTTCTACCTACGGGTGCTCCATCCCAACAGAAGCTGCTTCCTTCCCCTTCAATCATGAGTACGTATAGGCTCGTGGGCTTGGCCAGCCAAGTGGGATAAGAAACAACAAACAACAACAATGTTACTCGCACCCGTAGCATACCTTATGTCCCACGTGTCCCCTGGGTTGTGTCAAATGAGTAGATTCTCTTCGCAGAATGGCACAGGCAGGTTTGAGCGTTCTTCAATGGAATGCAGGAGGGTTGTCACACTTAATAATATTAACCTTAGCGTTAATTTTTTTTACGAATCATTGCGTGCTGTACATTTATTTGAAATAATCTATGCAATTGTACAGGGAAATTAATTTACAATTTTTTTTAAATTTTTTTTTTTTTTTTAAATTTAGTACTAATGTATTAAAAACTGTTACATTATTTTAATAATTATCTGGTATTGGATATTTCTGATAACACCTTTTATCACTTTAAATTCTGTTATTGTCTTCATATGTCCTTTAGTACCTTACGAAGCACAATTCTAATCTTTGACAGATAAGAGAAAAGAATAGATTAAGATACATTGACTCCGGAGAGTGTCTTTCTCTCCCTTCCCCTCTCTCTCTCTCTCTCTATATATATATATATTTATTTATTTATTTTATATATAAATAAATATCTCTCTATATTTTTATATATATTTATTTATAAGTTTCACCCTTATCAATAAATAAATATATATATACACTCAAGAGCCGAAACATTATGACCACCTGTCAATAACGAGTTGCCCCATCTTTGGCGCGCAACACAGCTTCAACCCGCCTTGGCATGGATTAATACCACCACTTAATACCAGTTAAATACCACTTCCACCTGATCGCGTGACTTCCACGTCATCCAGGCGAGTTCATTGCAAGATGTAGGAGTGGTCATAATGTTTTGGCTCTTGAGTGTATATATGTATATATATTTATTTATAAGGGCGAAACTTTCATAGGTAATTGCCATATTGACTCATATATGAAGAAGCACTAACTGAGAGACAGCGGTGTTGCTTTCTAGAATTTCAAGAGTAATTACTTTATATATAAGAAAACAATAATAAATCGAGTTTACTATCAATACCTCTTGACACGCACAAAAAGAAAAGATGCTGCTTTCTAAAAGGAAAAGGAGGTAATTGGTATATAAGAAAACAATATTGCATAGAATTTAGCTCTTGACACGTAGACAGAAAATGGTATTGCTTTCTAGAAGCTTCTATCGAGCTAATTGCCATTGGCTTCTTGTATATATTCAGGGTTAATTTCCCTTTGGTTTCATGTATATATTCAGGGTTAATTTCCCTTTGGTTTCATGTATATATCCAGGGCTAATTTCCCTTTGGTTTCATGTATTCAGGGTTAATTTCCCTTTGGTTTCATGTATATATTCAGGGCTAATTTCCCTTTGGTTTCATGTATATATCCAGGGCTAATTTCCCTTTGGTTTCATGTATTCAGGGTTAATTTCTCTTTGGTTTCATGTATATGTCCAGGTCCAATTTCCTTTTGGTTTCATGACACGCACAAAATTCAGGACTAATTTCTCTTTGGTTTCATGTATATATCCAGGGCTAATTTCCCTTTGGTTTCATGTATTCAGGGTTAATTTCTCTTTGGTTTCATGTATATATCCAGTTCCAATTTCCATTTGGTTTCATGTATATATTCAGGGCTACTTTTTCTCTTCCTTCTTTCATGTATGAGAAAATGGCACTTCATCCAGTATACCACCAACAGTCCCTGAGAGAGACGAGGATATTGTTTTCTTGAAGGATTTTCATGGGTAATTTTCATTTGTCTACATGTACCAGAAGACCAGGGCAGCTCTCACCAAACAGCTTTTTATGGTGATAATTTCATCATTGGATTTTTCGTTTCTACAAGCAACGACTGTAAAACATGCAACAACAACAACTAATATGCTTAAAAAAATGCTTATACTTCGGGCCCTTTTATATGCTAGCCAGCGTGAGCTACCACTAAACCACGATGCTGATAATTGACTTATCTTTCAAGGTTTTTTTTCGCAGATTGTAACATCTTGATAAAATTTACTATCAAGTCTTGTTACTGTTTTTGAGTGGATAAAGATATCTGATATTGGAAAAAAAAATAGGGTTAACTTCACATTCATATGATAAGAACTTTAAAAAAAAAACAATCACGTCAATGAACTACCAATAGATTTTCTGAGGGAAAAAAACTCTTAAATGTAGTAGACTACTTTAAGAGTTAGTATTACTGTCCTTGTATTGATTGTGTATAATCAATGTGAGTATTTTTTATCCCTTTCTGTATATAAAGGAAGAGATTTAGATATATTTGTGTATTTCCTAAACTCCAACTTGCAAACTTTAAAATATTTTTTTTCCTTTGGATTTATTATTTTTTTTTTCTTTTCATCTAGAGCGTAACCCAAAATCATGAAATAATTCTTATAAGTTATTTTTTTATCCTTAAAAAAACCTGATTTTTTTAAAAAAAATTACATTTCAGAAATTGTTTGAAGAAGAATTGCGAAATGGAAATGACATCGTAACTTTTTAAGTTTTCTTATTCATATTTAATGTGTTGTTTTCGTTTTTAGAATTTATTCATTAATAAAATACTTGTAAACATTTGAGGGAAATAATCTTTGTCACTCTAAAGTACACAAATAATTTATTAAAATTAAAATGGTTAATATTTGAAGTTTCTAATATTGTGCTCTTTTTATAACGTCTTTCTTGTTCGTTTTAAATGTACTTTCATATAGATTTAAAACTTGATTATTATCATTTTAAATTGCTTTTATTAATATTCACAAATTCCAAACCACTATAAACATCCATGGTACTGCCGGAAGTCCAACCCGAAACCTGTGGTACCGACTGGCAGAGCGTTAACCACTCGGCCATAAGGCCCCTAAGATCTAGGTCTAATATGACTATAGAGAGTTGGACGTAGGGTCTAAGGCGTAAAAAGTAAACGTCCCATGTTTTGAAATCTGCCAGTAAGCAAATGGCCTTGACCCCCCATGGGTAGTAGTACCGGGTAGTTAGTTAGTTTATATTATGCCTTTTGTTATAAAAATTATGTATTACTTTATACAAAAACGTTATATTATGAAGTCATAATTTGTTTTAATTCATTTAATATTAATTTATTTTATATAATATTCGGTTTTGCTCTTGCATCGGACACAGTATGATAATTTGATCACAAAATTGGGATAGGTTGCTAATTCTTACAAGAAGTTGAACTATATTACCAATTTTTTTTTTGATGCTACGCTAATTTTGTATTAGTGGAGCATAATTTGGTTTCAGACGTTGACTCACATGTATCTGTATAAAACAATCACATTGATTCCTTCATTGCCATTTTCATAACATTATAGGAGTTTTTCTTTTCTAAACAACATTACTATATAAATGCGAATTTTTTACTGGTTTATCATAATAATCATCATCATCATCATCATTGGCGCAACAGCCCCATGGTGGGCCGAGGCCGTCTGTTACTGGTGGTTTCCAAGATATGAGATGTTTTCTTTTTACGGGTAGAGTTGTCAGCCCTACGCCCAACAGTCATTACTGGGACCTACAATTTAAAGTGGATTCCGAACAACTACAATCATCCACGGCACCGCTGGGACTCGAACCCGAAACCTGTGGTACCGAGTGCCAGAGCGCTAACCACTCAACCATTCATTACATTTACGTTAACCAATTTTTAATTTGAAACTTTTCTATTAATATTTCTTCAGGCTGAATACAAACCTGTGTATTTAAATGCAATTGTTTTAATTTTTGTTTACAGTTGGCAGAACTATGAGTCTATCAAATAATAATGCAAATGGTTCCCATCAACACAACAATGGTTCAAACAAGGATGATGTCTTTGCTTACTTATCATCACTGTCTCCAAGAAAGTCTTATAAAAGTCTTCACGATTATTTAATAAGTAAAGGGGAAGAAATAGTAAGTATAATTACAACTTTAATACTTATCAATATATTTACTATTAGCTAATAAGTTTTTACCCTGTATTGTTTACAGTTTTGTTAATTCTATAACAGGGATTTCTATAAACAGGATGATTATAATTAAAGTCCCACTTTCAAAATGCTGTAAAAAAAAGAAACACGCATCACAATGAGTTCAAATTTGAACTGAAGATAATTGAGGAAGAGGGAAACGGTATGGCATCGAAAAAAAGTTCCCAAAAAAGATCCACCGGTTTTTCCCATCCAATGTGGTATGACCCTGCGGTGGTGGATAGGCTTTCCATTAACAGCGTCACAACTGTTCAATGACTTGGAAGTCATTTTTTTCGTCAAAAATCCGAAACAATCCAGCACATTGATCACTACAGTTGGTTTAATGTGCAACTCATGTCAAATACGTTGTAATTTCGATTTAAAATATTATTGGCAGCCGAATTATTTTTTTATGCCTCTTACAGTGCCGTCTATTAATACACTTTGGAACTTTTTTTGATGCCATGAAAGGAGGATCTTTCAACCTTAAACTCTTCCTCATAGGCCAGCAGCCTTGTGGCCAAGTGGACAAACCAAAAATCTCAAACCTCAAATCACACCATTGGCTACATGGTGGATCCTTAATGTAACGTATCATTTCATTTCCATAATTGGTATGATTGATTAGTAATTTTCATTTTCAAAATAATATGTTTTGCATTCTTTAACTTACGCCATCCTTTATAATACTTTCAACATAAAAAAAATTGGAAGTTTTTCGTCGATTTATCTTCGCAGCAAATTCCAACCTGTTCCATTTTGTATTGTGCCATTTTTTTTAAATTGGAGGACCTTGTATTCCAGTAATGTGTATCACACTGGCATGTAAGGTGGACATAGTTTTCCTAAAGGACTTTTGGGAGTAACCCTCCATTATTTGCATGC
>BPLQ01012170.1:0-31667 GCA_021605075.1 Caerostris darwini | reverse complement strand
TTCTGAAAAGATATTTATAAACTCGTTTACTTTAAATATGATAAAAATTAATGTTTTTCGATTAACTGTTGTAGTGATTGAAACTGGTAGAAAACATTGAAAGACCCCTCTATATCTTTCAGGAACAAGATCAGCCATTTTATGTTTATGATTTAGCAGATGTCCTTTGGAAGGCGCAACTGTGGGAAGAGAGGTTTTCCAATGTATTTCCATACTATGGTCAGTATATGTACTCTCATTTTCAATTACTCAGTTTTTTTTTATTTCAAGACAATTAGCGATATGACACAAAGAACATTTCGATCATATTTCTTTGTTTTTCTATTTTTTTTTCTAAATGTAATTGGGGAAATATTACTTTATATTATTGTAGCTGAAGTATTTTAAACGGCATCCTCAAACTGTTGAATACCACCAGATAAACAATATTCGTACATAACTGGTATATTTCAGTCAGTATTAGAATGTTATTTTTGGACATAGTCACAGTTATGGTTAGTGGAGTACTACAGCCAGAGAAAGCACGGTGGACTACACGGATTCTCGTTGCTGAAAGTGTGATGGAAAAATACTTGAAAATAAATAGTAATTCGAGTTTATTAGTGTCAGAAAAATAGTAATAATAAAATAGTAATGTAGTAATTCGAATAGTAATAATTTAAAAAATAGTAATTTAGTAATTCGAGGTGATTGAGAAAAATTCTAAAATAATGAATAATATTTGAATAAACTAAATCATGAAAAATTTTCGAAAAAATCTGGATAAATTAAAAAGTAAAATTTTCTTAAATTGTTTTCGAATAGATCATTAATTTTTTTGTATTATAAACAACAACTACAACTCTTAATCAGTTAGCATTTGTAGGATTATGATTATTCTTTAGAAGATGATTTTTTTATGATTATCTTTTTTAATTCCAAGTAGAATACATTTGGCAGAATTTTTTAATGAATGATAATAGGATGCTTGTTCGTATCATATATGTGATTATGCAAGCTCATTTACTATAATGTGCAAAAAAATCTTTAGGAGTAATTTATTATGTTAAAATTTTCTTATGTTAAATATAACAATCATTTTTATACGAATAAGGTGCATGGAAAATTTTATAATAATAATGCAATCTAAAGATGCATCATTTTTCCCTTTTAGCGGTGAAAGCAAACGCAGATCCAATCTTAGTCCGATTAATGGTTCTTTTGGGATACGGTTTCGATTGCTCTACTGAGGTATGCCCAGTTTTGTAATCCACCAGTGTTGCTTAAGATTATATATGGTTCAAAGTAAAATCAATATCAACTCTTTTTTTAAATTAAAATAAAGGTTAATTTTGAAAAAAAAAATATTAAGATACTTTTTTTAATTATTGTTTTTTATTTAATGAAACTCAATGAATGCAATGTCTGGAATGCATTTTTCTTGGTTTTTTTTTTTTTTTTGTACTGAATAACAAACTGTCTGTTTTGTAAATGTTGGTGTTAAAATCTCGGATAGTAAATAATTTATTTTCACTTAATTGATGATGACAAGCATTTTTACAGTATTAACTAAACACTTTCGACAAAGTGTTACGAAATCAGTAATTGCAGCAAGATAGTGTCATAAGATCATTTTGTACTGTATGACAAACTTTATAAATTTTCTATTTTGGAGACATTTTAGGCAATGATCAGGCATATTTGCTGGTTGAGAAGGGGACACGGATAATCCAACAGCCAAATAGTTGCAACTCTTTTAATTCCATGAAACTTTATGTCAAAAATCAAATGAGACTTGGATGCAAGGCATTGCTCACTGCTCGTATCTCTTCGAGGAGTTGAAGGAACATTTTGAAACAAACATTTTCGGACAAACCTCGTGAAAAGGCTGTATCAGAATTTAGACTTGCGGTGGGCCATGACTGTTTGGCAAGTCATCTGCAACTCATTGGTATTTTTGATAGCCCAAATTGCCCGCTCTATGGGGAAGACGAGATCATGGACAGGCACCGTGTAGCAGGATGCCCGGCCTTGCATAAGAACTCCGAGGTGAAAAGATATCGGAGCGATAGGACTTTGCTGATGTGACATTGACTTTTTTTTTTGTTATTGCTTTCTTTTTTCTTGTGTGTGTTTAAGTGTTTTGATCTCGTAAAAGTTTGTCATTTTTTCTTGCCATTGGAAATTAAGAATAATAATAATAATAATATTAAATAACAACTTATAATAAAAGAATAGAAGTTTATTCATCATAATTTAAGCAATGCGTATTTTCAGTTTTAACAGTTTATTTCCAAGCACTCTTTCCGGTGAGAGTTGTAAGAATATATAATTATTTAGCCAAATTATCCGGCAAATGTATTTTCTTTTAACTTACTAAAGACAGAAGGCACTACAAAGGCCTAAAGCACAACGACCGTAGATTACGGATGCCTGGCGACGTAGAATATGTTTAAACAAATCCCGTTTCTGATTGAATTTTAATTATGCAGGGTGACTCGAAGATATCATTTGAGCTATGTTTGACGCTGTAAAATCAATGTCAAACGAACCACTGTCAAACCTTCACATCAACACTAGAGAACAAATGTTACTTCGCTATCTTTGAACTGGATTCTGTTTTGAATATCAGTAAAAATTTATCGTTTTTAGCAGAGCTTTTCCATCCCAAAGTTTTACCATAATAAAAATACGAAGATAGTTGGCACTTAAAAGACTGATATCTGTAGATAATGATCTTTTGTAATAGGAAAAACAGGAAAATTTCATATAATATTTATCCACATATTTTTGAACGAGACAATAAAAAACCAATGCTCACAGTTATTTATGAATTTGTTAAAACATACACTCAAGAGCCAAAACATTATGACCACCTGTCAATAACGAGTTGGCGCGCCACACATCTTCAATCCGCCTTGGCATGGATTAATACCACCACTTAATACCACTTCCACCTGATCACGTGCCTTCCACGTCATCCAGGCGAGTTCATTGTAAAATGTAGGGGTGGTCATAATGTTTTGGCTCTTGAGTGTAAATGAAAAGCATCAATTCAACAGATAATGCTGATATAAGGTTTGACAGGCATTGCAAACATATCCGCGTTATTGTGAAGCCCCGTTATAGCAGGGCCATATTGCATTTTAGTACTTCTTAATTCTGTTTATTAATATTACCTTTTTCCTTTTTTATTATTTTGTAGGGTGAAATTCGTTTAGTTCTGAAGCATGGAGCAGATCCTAAAAAAATAATTTTCGCCCACACCATTAAAACTCACAAAGCTCTGATATACGCTTCTTCGGTGGGTGTCGATCTGATGACTTTTGACAGCAAGGAAGAACTTTTGAAAATCAGCGAAGATTTTCCTACGGCTAGGTAAAAACAGCATTCTAATTTACATTTTGAAAATGTTAATAGTAAATTAACGATAGGCGATAAAATAAATTTCATATGATCAAATACTAATAAATTAAAATCCCATATAGTAGTATATGAGATATTTTTCCGATAAAAAAAAATAGTATTCAATCGTTGAAGAATGTGTTTAGAATAGTAATCCAAGTTTGTTTCTAATCAATAAAAACTGTTTAAAAAATAAATATCATCATCAATGTTTACAGAGGATTATCTCAATGTTTACAAAAATTTATCTCAAAATTTACAAAAGATTATTTTAATATTTAAAAAAGATTATCTCAATAATTACGGAAGATTATCTCACTATTTCGTATTGAATATTAATCAATATGAATTGTATATTGAATAATAATCATTGAACAAAGTTTTTAATATCCTTCATTGGCTTGAAGATTTATCTTATGCAAACAGTTATTTAGAGATTTTAATTGCGAATAATTTAACTACTCAAAAAATTATATTAAAATTACTGCATTATATTTTTATATAGTTTTCTTAAATGTTCTAAATGCAAATATTTTATTTAACGTATTTAAAAAATTAATAACATTACTTATTCATAACAACTATTTAAGAAAATAATAAGTATAATTTCTAGACAACAAATTTTGAACAAATTTTGGAATTTTAATTTGGGGCATATTGAATATTTCAGTTGTAAAATTCACACTTTATATATTTTAAAAGTCTAATATTGATTTATTTATTTTTAAAAATTCATGTTAACATTTTTATTAATATTTTCCGAAATATTTTAAATTTTTTTAAGAAAAAGTTCATTGTTATAGGTTGGTTTTGAGGCTGAAATCTGAAAGCAATCAAACATTTTACAACTTAAGTAAGAAATTTGGCTGCGAGTTATCTGAGGTTGAAGATTTGCTGTCGCAAGCAAAAGCTCTCAATCTCAATGTAGTGGGTATCAGGTAAAAAAAAATTTCTGAAATTATATTTGTTTCATATTAATCTTATTTAGTTTATATTATTATATGTAACAGATCATGCTTTCTTTTCTTTCATGCTTTTATTCTACTTTTTAAATGATATTTATTTCTTATAAATCATAAGTTTAAAGCCAGTATAATAAATTATTCTTCGCTAATGAAAAATAAAATTAATTGACATTAAAGTAAAAGCGCAAGTTCTTACAAAGTCGTAATTCAGTGGCAACATCCTTAGATATCGTGCAGGATGGCCAAGATTTAAATCAGCAGGATGCATTACTGTAATAAAACTTCCAAAATCGAGTAGATTCAATGGCAGTTATAATGTGCATAAAGCACCTAGAATCGATAATCAAGGAGCCTGGTGTATTTTTTTTGTGTTTTCTGCCATATTACACGCAATTTGGAGACATTTATCCTTAAATTAGAATCCTTAATGTTCTCCGGGAAGGCACTGTCATCTATTGGCGGATTTATTTTTCTTTGGCGCAACTTCATGGTAGACCACCGACGTCTTCTTACTGGCAGATTTCGAGACAGAAGATATTTTCTTTTTAGGGATATTTTTTTTCTTAGGGTTGTCAGCCCACAGCCCAATGCACTACAGTCATGTTATACAGGAACCTACAGTTTAAAGTGGATTCCGAACCCCTACAAACATCCATCGCACCTCCGAAACTCAAACCCTAGACCTGTGGCATCGAGTGCCAGAGCGCTAGTCACTAGACCATCCGGCCCCTAAATATAAGAACCTTGTTTCGCACTGGATCGAGCCGAAAAAAAAGCGAATGTTATTACCATTACACTGCGGTAGCCCATTGGTGGACTGTTCCTGGTATACATGAAGTCCACCGATGTTAAATAAAATCGTAGCCACTGCTTTCAGAAATGAGTTAAACAAGGTAGATTTTGTTGAAATGTTTAAGTATATGTTTTGTTACTCCATATGAATCGCAAATGTGAGACATTTACCATTTAAATTTTTCCTAACACTGCTGCTGTCACATATTACTGAAAGGTAAAATCCAACAGCATAAAAAAATATGATGTTACTTTAATTTTTGTTTTAAATAATAAAAAAGAGCTTTGGAAGGCAAAAAGTAAATCTATGTGTTGTATCAGAAAGTTTTAATTTCAAGGGAAAACTCCAGAGTCCTGACCTTTGCTGAAATGATCGTTGCCAGCCATATAAATGACTGCTTATAAGGCTGCCAACGATCTTGGCAAGTTTATGGGCAGAAGTTAAAGTATATTTGAAAGAAAATTCTTTATCACGCTAGTTACTTCTGGACTAATAGCATAGGCACATCAAATTTGGATAAGATCCAGCGAGTATGCCATATTGGAAACCGATTCATCATAAGGTTTACGTTATGTTACGTTACGTTAACGTCAGATCATAACGTTTAAGCCTCATCGAACGTGGTCAATACTTAGGACGGTGAATATCGCTTAACGTTCAATTTTTAGGGATTTCTTAGCTCTAGGCACTATGGTGTAATGTGTTTAGTAATAGTAGTTTAAACAATGATGTGGTGTGTTTAGTAATAATAGTTTAAACAATGATGTGGTGTGGCTAATAATAGTAGCTTAAACAATGATGTGGTGTGGCTAGTAACAGTAGTTTAAACAATGATGTGTTGTTGTTAGTAATAGTAATTTAAATGATAGGGACACACTTATATGGTGCGATTAGTAATAGTAATTTAAATGATATGGCTGGAGATTCTTGTTGAATAGCATGTTATGTTTACAAGTCAAGTGTTCTTTTGGTCTGAAATTCGACACGCAATGGCGAACCAATGGATACTACGTCTATGATGTAGGAAGGCCTGATAAATCTGCATGCTGGAACGTCTTTCTGTTGCGCTAGAAGAGGAAGGTACGAAATCACCAGTCTTGATGTTGGGTGTTGAAAACTGCGAAGACAAAACTTCTTTCAAATTATTCCCACAAAATATAAAGTTGCTTTTCTGTTTCAGAAACAGTGTTTGACCTCATATTTTGGATAAGATAAATAAAAGAAGAAAAATTTTAACTTCATCGGATAGTTATCAAACTTAGAATTTTGGTACAAAATCAGAAATATTGTTCTACTTACTAATATATACATTTTTTTTCAAAATGATATCGAATTATATCTGATGCACAATAACAATAATTGGAGAAAATGTTTTTATTGAACAAAATGTGTCATATTATTTTCAAACTTTACAGTTTTCATGTCGGTGCTTTATGCGAAGATCCCAAAACATACACATCGACAATCGGCAAATCTCGTCTTGCGTTCGACATAGCAGAGAAACTAGGGTTCAAGTTCACCATTATGGACATCGGGGCAGGATTTTTCGGATCAACAGAAAGAGAAGGGTTTTTTTACAAGGTAAATATTTTCTATCAATTATTGTGCCCAACTTAAAAAAACATTAAGTGCATAGATATTCTTGTTTGACGGTGCTTTCAGAAATAAATGTTTTCTTGTTGTAAAATTTTTTCTTGCAAATATGAATATGAATACTTTAAAATATTTTTGTTGAAACCTCTTTGACTAAGTAGGTATATTTTTACGGCATAAAGGTCAATTTTGATTAAGCTGCTCTAAATAATATAATGATAGTTAAAAAAATATGTCAGATATTGGATGAATCATAACAGATAAAATATATACTTTAACAAATAATAAATAAGAAATATAAATAAGAAATAGCAAAGACTGCACATGGAATCTGCATAACATTAAACCCATGCATCTAACAAATTATCAATGCATAGTAAATTAAATAAATTATGTCAAAAATTCTAATAAATTTCAATTTAAAATTCATCAGTATGCAAAAGATACACTAAGAGAGGGTCATTGCGTCAGGAGTGACCAACCCCTGACGCAGTGACCCTCCCTATATACTCGCAGTTGTGCGTTTAGTATCATTATTATTAAATTATCTATGTTTACTTGTAAGAATAATAGAATAAACAATAATAATAGCTCATCATGTTATAATTTTTCACTCCAAAAAATGTCTACAATAAGTCTAAATCTAATAGGGAGATGTAAAATTTTATATGCGGCCCGCGGAGTTAGGATGCATTTCCAAAGTGGCCCGCAAGATCATTTTTGTTAGAAGTTATTTTTCCACTATATATAAAACGTAGAATTCCAATTTGTTGCACTATGGTAGTTTAGAACCTTTTTTGTCCCAGTTTCGAATAGACAAATTTTTTATGATATTGCCAATAAGTTTTTAAACTGTTGTTTACACCATTCATTAATTATTTCATGTTATTGCAGTTAACTCAAGAAATCCGAACTTCTCTGAAAAATAACTTTCCAGATGGTGATGTCGAATTTATTGCAGAGCCTGGCTGTTATTGCGTGGCATCAGCGGTATCTCTGGTAACAACGATATTGGGAAAGAAAAGCATATCTACAAATGGTATATCTTTAGATTATTTTATACAGTTGCTCTTGAATTTTCTTTGTACTTAAAAGTAACAGCTTGCTATAATTGTCACAGATAAATTTTGGCTAAAGCAATTCAAAATTTAAAAAGTGGTTGATTCACGGTTGAGCTATAGACTTCGCTTTACTCTTAAGACTCGTTCCCACCGAGGCATGAGGCGTTGATCAATCACAAGCCTCGGCGCGTTATACCCAAATTCCGCCGCTTGAAGTTGCCCAAATTTAGACTCTTAAATGCTTGCCGCGTCATGTGACTTAGATTGAGTCAATAGTACAACGGGAATCCAGTAGAAGTAATCTACACTCATGTCCATAAATTAAGGATAATTCAGAATCACACAGAAATTGAACTCTAAAGTAAAAATTTCACCTGTAGAATTATCACACACATCTTGAAGAAGAATATGCAAATTACAGGAAACCACCAGATGGCGCGGATAGTACGTCACAATGACGAGAGTGTAAGAGAGGGGTATATAAGGAATGGTGGCAAAGAAGTAAAATTGTTCACAAGCGCTTTAAAAGCCTTTCAGTGCAATAACCGCATAGTTATGGCACAAAGAAAGCATTTGGATGATTTTTTACGTGGTAGAATTATCGGACGACTGGAACGTGAACGTACCCAGCTGGAAGTATCCGAGGAACTTGGAATCGCCCAGAGTGTCATCTCCAGGCTTTGGCAACGATTCCAAGATGATGGTAATGGGAGTAGATGTTACAGCACAGGTCGCCCCCGAGTTACAACGCCGAATGAGGCCCGGTATTTAGCAGTTACTGCCAAAAGAAACAGACGGAGCACAGCATCAGACATGTCTCGTCAGCTCTCTTCAGCTACCGGTACGACAGTTTCAAGGCAGACCGTGTACAGACGCTTAGGGCACATTGGTCTATATGCTCGTACGCCTGTCAGATGTGTTCCCCTTACCGCAACTCACTGTCGCCTGCGATTAACCTGGAGTAGAGAGCATGCATTGTGGACACCGCAACAGTGGTCTTGTATGATGCTTTCCGACGAGTCCAGGTTTAGTTTGCAGTCTGATTCTCGCCGGACTTTCATATGGAGAGCGCCAGGTACCCGTTACCACCAAGAGAACACCATTGAACGACACCGTTACGGTGGTGTAGGATGGCTCGTTTGGGGAGGAATTATTCTTGGTTCCAGAACTGACCTGCATGTTCAGAGTGTAACGATGACAGGCCACATCTATCGGGATGTCATTCTGGAACAACATGTACGTTTGTTTCGGGGCGCCATGGGTGCTGAATTTCTGTTTATGGATGACAACGCCCGTCCTCACCGTGCAAACATTGTAGACGAATGCCTTCAATTGGAGGATATCACCCGTATGGATTGGCCAGCATACTCACCGGACTTGAATCCAATAGAGCATGTGTGGGATATGCTTCGCTGACGAATTGTAGCCCGTCAACCCCCTCCCACCTGTCAACCGGAACTTCGGGGGGCATTGCTTGATGAGTGGTGTAACATTCCCCAAGATCAGATTGATAATTTATGCCTAGGCGTTGTAAGGCTTGTATTGCATCGTCCGGGAGACATACTCCATATTAACCATCATACTAACCATGTTATACTGTTTTTTGTAAATAGGTTCTTTTTTGAAATTTGCTCCAGGGAGTAAAAATCGCAATTTTTATTAATTATGTCAAACATATAGCATCTTTTTCGCTCTTTACCTTTTGTTTAATAAATAGACTTTACTAATAAGTCAAATTTGTTTTGCTTCTGTCTCTTTCTTCGCCTGAACTTCATTATCCTTAATTTATGGATATGAGTGTAGTAGAGCCAGTCATCTAGTAGAAGTAACTGGAGCTTCACTGAGTAAAGCGATTTCTGAAGCTTCGGTGTGAACGGTCGAAAAGAGTTTCTTGCCTGCCGCTTGACGCGTCGCCGCCTCACGCCTCGGTGGGAACGAGCCTTTAATCCAATAATAACGAGCAATTATTTTTTAGGTAATTGGCCTATGAAGAATGTTGCGATTCCTGCGATTGCCATTGCATCCCACTTTTCTTAGAAAAGAAGCTCTATATTTGGATAGGGTGTTAATGTTTCACGCGATTTTTAAACCTTTGAATGAAAATGACAATTGATCTCTGAAGTAGCAGCTAATTATGCAGTCGTGGAAGGATTCCACTTCTATCTCTCGGGATGAGAGATCTTAATTAATTAACGGCAGCCCCTGCTTTGCCATACGTCCTCTCGGACGTGAGTCGCGGAGCCTGCTGATAATTTCTTCTGAACGCCGCAAGGGGCGCTCTTGCAGTGTTGTAGGAGAAAACACGGTTGAGTAGGTGGAACCGCGGTTACAATACTTTATAATAATAGAAGATCTATCCTGTAGTTGTTCAATCCAATTTTGTGAAATTGAAAAAAAAAACCATTATACTTTTAACTTGCGTCAAAATTGTTAACTATTAAATATTATTTTTGAAATCTTGAAAATTGTCGTTGTTAAATTAAATAAATTATTAAAGTCTAAATATATATGTATTTGTTAAGTACTTTAAAAAATGTTATAAATTATTTCAAAATTAATTTAGAAAATATTATTAATTCATATAACATTTCTAATATTTTCCCAGAGAAAAGTGATATAAAAAGAGAATATTTCCTAAACGATAGTTTCTACGGATCTTTCTTTGAGCACCACGATATATATCATGTTAAACCTGTTCCTGTTTTGGTAAGTTGTATTTTGTATTTTTTTTAATCGGTGAATGAAAAAAAAAATATGTTGTAATTATTTGGAGGGTATTGGTAAGTTATGTTGGGAATTTTAAAAAAAATCATATTTGAATATTATACCATTAAATAAAATGTACAGTACTGTCTTTTTTTCAAAAATGAAGCATTATAATGATTTATTTTTATTAAAAGCAAACATGCTTAAATCCGATACATTGATAAACAACGGCATAAAGAACCGATACATTGATACATCTTGATATAGCAAAGCTTCAAGGCCATAAGACCTATCAATGAATAGCAATTGATAGATCCTATCAATAATGTTAAATTATGATCTTAAATGTAGTTAATTATGGTCCTAAATGTCCAAATCAGTAATTGGGGAAGCGTCTTATGGTAGCGATTCCTGCTTATTTGGTGTGAGAAGACATTATGTAAAGCAATTGTTGCTCTGTATTATGCATTTTTCAATTGTTGTTCTGCATTATGCATTTTTCAATTGTTGTTCTGCATTATGCATTTTTCAATTGTTGCTCTAGATCTGCAATATTTTACGGTTCTCAAATCTGGCGCTTTATCATGCCTAGTTGGTGTTCACTTGACGATAGATCTACCTGATATTTCCAGCAAGATAGGGCATCAACAGTCCTGAAACATCCTTGGAATTCATCTATACCATCAAAATAAAGGCCACTGATTTTTTTTACGCAAATTATTTTAATGCTTTTGACTTAAAATAAAGCCAAACTAATTTAGATGTATTAAAAAAGATTCTTAAGAAAACTATGTTAGAGTAAAAAACAATGCACGTGCTTTTCCCCAGGCATATTAAATATTAATTAAATATCTTTTATAAGTTCAGAATTATGGTAATTTTAATATAGAATCGCAAATGTGAATGATTATATTGATATCTTTAATATTATTGTCATATAATAGAAAATATTCTGTTACAGCATAAACTAATAACATCGCATTTTATTGCATTTGTTCATATGAAAAATAAGTTCGTTCGAAGTTGGTTCATAAGTTCAATGAAAAACGTGAAAATAATTTTTTTTTCTTATTTAAGATTATGCATTTTCTGAACAAAACAATCATGGAGATGATGACACGTGTACCTAAGCTAATTTCAGTAAAGGATTTTACTAAAAATAATATTTTCAACGGCGTAAAATAGCAAAAAGTAATATAGGTGTAAGAAGTTGATCGATCTTGGGTTGTCATTAGCCGACACACAACAAATATATCACGCAATTACGCATTTGACCTGAATCTCTCTGTTGTTGTTTTGTATTCTAGTAATTCTTCTAGAAAAATTTCGAATCATATAATTTTCATCGTTGGCACTTATATTTAAAACGCCGTTGAAGTTGGGTCATTATTCTAATTTCGATTGGACTTCAATAATGTAACTACTATTAGTAGGTTTTGCGTCGTACCTTTATTATAAGTCATCAATTTGGAGTGAAAAACTGAAATGTAATATATAAATTTAAAAATTTGTTTGTTTGTTTGTCCTTTATTCAAATTGAACTTTCAATCTGGAGCTTTCAAACTGTTTAAAAATATTTGAGATTCAAGTTCTTCTTCGCGATTGCCGCCTTTTAATTCACTCAAATTTTGTTCGAGAATTCGGATAGTCTTTTTTGAACGATTTTTATAGATCCGGAGGCCTTGAGTAATGTTGTTGTTTTTTTTTTTCAATATTCTTAGAAAAACGGCAAAATATTTTTTTTTAAATACAATGTACCGCAGGTCTTATGGTAAAATCGAAAAATAGGCGTCTTTGCAGTTTGGCGTCTATGTTTTTTTTTCGCTAATAGAGACAGATAATGGATTTTGCTATTCTGATTGAAGTGAATTGCAACCCTATAACGATAATTCGATTGGCAGACGTAGAAAATAAAGGAAAATATATTGAAAATTTTTGTAATTTTAAGAACAAAAATGTTTCTACCCCGGATCATCAATAATTACGAATGAGCGGGAAGCTGGACTGTAATTTCACTGTGTAGATAAGTCGGACACACAGCATTTTTAGCAATCAATTCTCCAAACATGCACTACTCAATAATTTTCAACTTATTTTGAAATTCCTAATCCCTGAATAAGTCCCTGATGTAGAACCTTTCGTCCAATTTTAAATAATGTCTGGATGCCTTAATGTAACGTAATAATAGAGAGTTTTTGCATACCGTACGTTAGTTACCGTAGGACGTCCGTTAGCTTTTTCTCCCTAGCGCGCATGCTCATAGGAAACTGCGCATGCGTATCTGTAATAATGTTTCCTATGAGCATGCGCGCTAGGGAGAAAAAGCTAACGGACGTCCTACGGTAACTAACGTACGATATGCAAAAACTCTCTAATAATGTCTAACGTAACGTAATAATACTAACGTACTTAACTTAATGTAACTTAATGTAATGTAATAATAATTAACTTAATGTAACTTACTTAATGCACCTTAATGTACTTTAATGTAACTTGTAGTAATTAAGTTAATGTAACGTAATAGTAATTAATAATAATGTCTGGATGTAACCGTTCACGCCGGGACTAGGAGTCCATAAGCAGCTCTTTGATTTACCCCCTTTTCTTAACCCTTTTCCTACCTAACTGAGTTTTAGGAACGGCTAGTGTACGCTAGTCCTCCTTTAATTCTTTACATTGAGCAAAGGATATATTAACTTGAATCTTAACTTCCTTTTATACCATGATTAAAAATTTTTATTTTATCTATAGTCCTGAGCTATGGCTCTAACCCTTTTAATCCTTAATACTTTAATTTCTTTTATGCAACAACCTTTTTATGAATAATTTTAACAATAATTACGCAATAGGAGATATAGGGTCAACTCTTTTAATAGGCACTCCTTCAATTTAAACTGCCTTTGCCTTTGTCTGGATGCCTTATCACCAAAATAAAAATCATCCCTGCCAGACATCCTGAATTGAAACACAGTATAAACGAAAGTAAATGTAAGCACAATCCACCGTTGTTAAGAAGAAAATGTCAAACGCCTATGAAAACTAACTTCTTCAGCACATTCTACAACTTTTCTCCCATTTGCTACCAAAAAAAGGTCACCAAATCCCAACGTCCCCTATTTTGCGATTTGGGCGGTTTTACATTAGAAATACTAAGCCTTCAATAAATACTCTTTGAGTTGAAAATTTTTTTTTAATAGTTTGCATCCATAAGCGATTGCCTAAAGTAATTAATTATTATTATACTGATGCAAAAGTTTGCTTCTTCTGATAACAAATATTTTTGTAAAACCAATCTATTTTTGAAATCTAATTATCAAATTTTGTTAACTCTTTCCTCCTTATTGTATCATTACTTTTTCTGATGGACCCAGGAAATACCGAGTATATCGGATAGTAAATTATTAAATGTGAAATCAAGTAATAATAGCTAATAAGTATCTTCATTTTTAGTTGCTTAATTAAGTAAATAGTTAACTTATGAGCATCACTACGTAACAAAACAAAACCTTTTTTTCCCCTTTTATATATAAAGATGAATGAGGAGTTTTACGTGAAAAGAATGGGGTCAGTTATTCATCAATAAAAAGTTTCATAAAGGGTTTTTTTTTAACGTCGGTGGGCCTAAATACTTATATATTTGTGTCATGCACCACGTTATGTACTACTTATGTATGCTGCGAACAATCTACTGATGGGTGATGAGGGAGGGGCAGATCCATTCAAGAGGTTTGGTTCAGTTTGTCGCTGTACGATCATCAGTCAGTCCTTGGCCCCCATAGGGCCTAAAACACCTGTCTTGTTGGGATGAAGGCATTGGAAGATATTGTACATGATATAAGACCATTACAAGTTAGTGAGCAAGAATTTAAGTCCCCAAGATAAAATTAGATAGATTACAGTTAAGTTAAAAAAGTAAACAAAAAACAATTAAAATAGATCAGCAAATAAATACACAATAGGAGTTAAAGAAAATTAAACAAAAAATTAAAAAGACACAAATAAAAATATTAACCACTAATTGAAAAATTAAACATTACGAAATGTAGGAACCGCGGCTTGAATTGATGACTGAAGAATCAGGTCAGGGTCGAACTCACTGCCTAAAGACAGCACCCATGACAACCAATCCAGTTCGTCTAGGACAATTGAAGATTGCTAAGAACGGCCCGAGGGCGTTTAGCATTTTCCAGCAGAGTGAAATCGTATCTCGGAAGATTACGTATTTCATCATTCGGAATGTATTCAAGACTTGCATAAAAATTGCTGGCAAGCTTGAGCATAAAATTTTGAATAGAGGGGAGGTCACGACTGTGACAAATGTCATCATTTCTAAAGTACCATGGAAAGTACAGTCATCTTGTGCACACGAAGGCTAAATAGACCGGGACCAACATTTTAAAGTGGATTCCAAACCACTTAAAAGCATTCATGCCAACGCCAGGATTCGGATCTGGAGCCTGCGGTAGCAAAGGTCAGAGCGCTAGCCAATTGGTCATCAGGCCGCCCATCCAAGAGGAGATTTAACTGAAACCAACTAACCAAGGAAGATTAACTTCCAATAATTTGAGTGCCACATGGGAGAAATCGCGAAAAATTCCCACCAGGTAACTTCCACGAGACGCTTTACTCATGTTATCACAACGCAACAACTTTACTCATATTACCACAAATTGATTAATTAAATTTAATTACTGAATTGATATTTGAAAAAACTGTATTCACATCCAGTGTCATCCACTACAAGTTTAAGCAAAATGTATTTGAACTTGAGTGGATGAATAAAAAATATTTTAGGAACGATTGAAAATTTGTACAAGATATATATAGGGAGAGTGGAAGCTAATAGAAGGAATTGAAATAAAATTAAGAAATGAATGCAGATATAATTAAAGGGATGGAATAAAGTTTGATATTATTTATTCAACGCCTCTGTTATAACTATTGTTACTTAGATTATTCAGCTCCTCTGTAATAACTATTGTTACTTAGATTATTCAGCGCCTCTGTTATAACTATTGTTACTTAGATTATTCAGCGCCTCTGTTATAACTATTGTTACTTAGATTATTCAACGCCTCTGTTATAACTATTGTTACTTAGATTATTCAGCGCCTCTGTTATAACTATTGTTACTTAGATTATTCAGCGCTTCTGTTATAACTATTGTTACTTAGAGTTTTAAGCGCCTCTGTTATAATTATTGTTACTTAGATTATTCATCGCGATTTATGAATAACCTAATGTAAAATAAACAAAACTCCAGAGATTATCTCTTAGAGTTAAATTGTTATAAGGTTTATCAATTAAAAAATAAGGGTCTGATGATCGAGTGGCTAGTACTCTGGTACTCGGTGCCACAGGTTTCGGGTTCAAATCCCAGCTGGGCCATGGATGTTTGTAGAGGTTCGGAATCCACTTTAAACCGTAGGTCCCGGTCCTAATAGGATAGTAGAGCGTTGTGTAAGAATGTAGTGTTACTCTCATTCTTAGCATATCTTCAAGTTACAAGTACCCCACGTAGTGCTTAACGAGTAAGAGCGGTGCAGCTGCCAGCTGCATTAGAACAACAACAGATTCAAAAATATTATTTCTTCGAAGTTATTTTAAGCTAGTTTATAAAAAGTACAATCTTGATTTCAGACTGCATCGGAGATGAAGCAGAGACCCAAATACAAGAGCAGAGTGTGGGGACAAACGTGCTGCTCTGAAGACATCGTAGAAGACGAATGTGAGCTGCCGGAGATGGAAGATGGAGAACTTATCCGATGGCTCAACATGGGTGCTTACGGCAAAGGTGTATCCAGTACATTCACCATTGTACCTTCACCAGCCGATAGATATGTGTTTATTCAAAATTCGAAGTGAGTCATAACTTACTGAATCGGGAATATTTTTTTCACCTACACAATATCAATATCAAGATGTAACGAAATTTAAGTTCATTTTTTTCGATTGAAATGAAACTTAAAATTTAACCAAGAATATACACTCAAGAGCCTGAAATACTGCAAGAATATACTGTCAATAACGAGTTGGCCCACTTTTGGCGCGCAACACAGCTTCAACCCGCCTTGGCATGGATTAATAACACCACTTAATACCAGTTAAATACCACTTCCACCTGATCACGTCATCCAGGCAAGCTCATTGCAAAATATAGGGGTGGTCATAATGTTTTGGCTCTTGAGTGTATTTAGTGGGACAATAATATACTCAATGGAATCATCCCGTTAGCTTTCTATGCCTTTTTATATAACATTAATTTGGTTTTGTCTTTGAAGAAAAAAAAATGGTTTAATCTATTACTCTATTCTCTTGAAGTTAGCTAAATTCTGTCAAAATAAAAGAATAAATATGATATGTAAAGAATAATTAGATAAGAGAATATGATGTTTCAAGAATGATTAAATAAGCTAACATGGTATATAAATATGGAGCTGGAACAATAATTAGATAAACGAATAAGGTGTATAGAGAATATTTAGATAGAATATGGTGTGTGAAGAATAATTAGAAAAATGAATATTTTATATAGAGAATAAATATGATGTGTGAAGAATAATTAGAAAAATGAATATTTTATATAAAGAATAAATATGGTGTATGAAGAATAATTAGAAAAATGAATATTTTATATAAAGAATAAATATGATGTGTGAAGAATAATTAGAAAAATGAATATTTTATATAATGAATAAATATGATGTGTGAAGAATAATTAGAAAAATGAATATTTTATATAAAGAATAAATATGGTGTGTGAAGAATAATTAGAAAAATGAATATTTTATATAAAGAATAAATATGGTGTGTGAAGAATAATTAGAAAAATGAATATTTTATATAAAGAATAATTAGAAAAATGAATATTTTATATAAAGAATAAATATGATGTGTGAAGAATAATTAGAAAAGTGAATATGGTATATAAAGAATAAATGTGGTGTGTGAAAAATAATTACATAAGAAAATAGGGAATATAAACAATAATTAGATAAACGACTATGATATGAAGAGAATTTTTAAATAGAATGTATGTAAAGAATAATTAGATAAGAGAATATGGTGTGTAAAGAATAATTAGATAACAGAATATGTTGTGTAAAGAATAATTAGATAAGTGAATATGGTGGGTGTGTAAAGAATAATTAGATAAGTGAATATGGTGTGTAAAGAATAATTAGATAAGAAAATATGGTGTGTAAAGAATAATTAGATAAGAGAATATGGTGTGTAAAGAATAATTAGATAAGTGAATATGGTGTGTAAAGAATAATTAGATAAGTGAATATGGTGTGACATTTTCACACATTTTCGTGTTGTGTTACAGAAAATCAGAAAAAATCCCACCAGAGTACTTGACTGTCTTATACGCCCTGTCTAAATCACCATCAAGTCTAATCGTTACTGAAAATAGGGACTGCAACGGATTCGAACGTTTACTATGAGCGAATGTTCTTATTTTGGAACATCTATAAGTAAGCGTTCCATTTGTGCCTATCACGAACAGACCACCGGTTAATACCATACCGGAAGCGTCATTGCTTTCCGGGTAGACTTTTTGGGGTAACTGGCCTCCATTTTCCTGTAATATATAAATAAATAGAAATTTTTTTCTTATTGAGGCTGGCAAACTACTTAGACAGCTGTCTTGGATGCCTTAAGGCAAGAGCTGCACCGACGTTACTCACTTAGCACTACCCAGGAGGTGCGTGTAGCTTGAAGATAAGCTACGGACGCTGAGTAACGATACCTCAGCAACGCTCTACGATCCTATGAGACCGGGACCTATGGTTTAAAGTGGATTTCGAATCACTTCAAACATCCATGGCACCGCCGGAACTTGAACCCGAAACCTGTGGTACCGATCGCCAGGCGATCGAAATGTATTCATCTGAGGGACTCCCATGCAAAATTGCAGCCAAATCGATCGAAAATTACTCCCTTAAAACGCTAAAATCGCTAAAAACAGCTCGGAGAGCGCCCAGAGCGTGTATTTGTGACTTAAACGCATACTTGCCCATATCTATGGAAATAAATTTGCTAGGCCAATTCTTTTAAGGGGTTTAACTAGTGGCGTGAAACGCTATTTAACGACATACACATTGTGGGCCTCGCACGTTAATTTCTCCCGATATGGTACCCGGGTATATCGGCGAATGCCCAATCGGGACTCGGCGAGCGCATGCCCGTAACTTCTACAAATAATTTCTTAGAGACACGCGGATGGTGGCTATCGATTCGTGGCGTAGCCCTACATCCTCTGGAAACATCAAAAAAATTATTCCTATGGAACTTTTTATGTTATGGCCAAGTCGATTTTTGGCCAAATTCTCCCCTTATCCTGGATTTTCCGGGACAAATTTTAGGCGCAGCCAAAAATGCTGATAGGCGATCGAAATGTATTCATCTGAGGGACTCCCATGCAAAATTGCAGCCAAATCGATCGAAAATTACTCCCTTAAAACGCTAAAATCGCTAAAAACAGCTCGGAGAGCGCCCAGAGCGTGTATTTGTGACTTAAACGCATACTTGCCCATATCTATGGAAATAAATTTGCTAGGCCAATTCTTTTAAGGGGTTTAACTAGTGGCGTGAAACGCTATTTAACGACATACACATTGTGGGCCTCGCACGTTAATTTCTCCCGATATGGTACCCGGGTATATCGGCGAATGCCCAATCGGGACTCGGCGAGCGCATGCCCGTAACTTCTACAAATAATTTCTTAGAGACACGCGGATGGTGGCTATCGATTCGTGGCGTAGCCCTACATCCTCTGGAAACATCAAAAAAATTATTCCTATGGAACTTTTTATGTTATGGCCAAGTCGATTTTTGGCCAAATTCTCCCCTTATCCTGGATTTTCCGGGACAAATTTTAGGCGCAGCCAAAAATGCTGATAGGCGATCGAAATGTATTCATCTGAGGGACTCCCATGCAAAATTGCAGCCAAATCGATCGAAAATTACTCCCTTAAAACGCTAAAATCGCTAAAAACAGCTCGGAGAGCGCCCAGAGCGTGTATTTGTGACTTAAACGCATACTTGCCCATATCTATGGAAATAAATTTGCTAGGCCAATTCTTTTAAGGGGTTTAACTAGTGGCGTGAAACGCTATTTAACGACATACACATTGTGGGCCTCGCACGTTAATTTCTCCCGATATGGTACCCGGGTATATCGGCGAATGCCCAATCGGGACTCGGCGAGCGCATGCCCGTAACTTCTACAAATAATTTCTTAGAGACACGCGGATGGTGGCTATCGATTCGTGGCGTAGCCCTACATCCTCTGGAAACATCAAAAAAATTATTCCTATGGAACTTTTTATGTTATGGCCAAGTCGATTTTTGGCCAAATTCTCCCCTTATCCTGGATTTTCCGGGACAAATTTTAGGCGCAGCCAAAAATGCTGATAGGCGATCGAAATGTATTCATCTGAGGGACTCCCATGCAAAATTGCAGCCAAATCGATCGAAAATTACTCCCTTAAAACGCTAAAATCGCTAAAAACAGCTCGGAGAGCGCCCAGAGCGTGTATTTGTGACTTAAACGCATACTTGCCCATATCTATGGAAATAAATTTGCTAGGCCAATTCTTTTAAGGGGTTTAACTAGTGGCGTGAAACGCTATTTAACGACATACACATTGTGGGCCTCGCACGTTAATTTCTCCCGATATGGTACCCGGGTATATCGGCGAATGCCCAATCGGGACTCGGCGAGCGCATGCCCGTAACTTCTACAAATAATTTCTTAGAGACACGCGGATGGTGGCTATCGATTCGTGGCGTAGCCCTACATCCTCTGGAAACATCAAAAAAATTATTCCTATGGAACTTTTTATGTTATGGCCAAGTCGATTTTTGGCCAAATTCTCCCCTTATCCTGGATTTTCCGGGACAAATTTTAGGCGCAGCCAAAAATGCTGATAGGCGATCGAAATGTGTTCATCTGAGGGACTCCCATGCAAAATTTCAGCCAAATCGATCGAAAATTACTCCCTTAAAACGCTAAAATCGCTAAAAAAGCTCGGAGAGCGCCCAGAGCGTGTATTTGTGACTTAAACGCATACTTGCCCATATCTATGGAAATAAATTTGCTAGGCCAATTCTTTTAAGGGGTTTAACTAGTGGCGTGAAATGCTATTTAACGACATACACATTGTGGGAATCGCACGTTAATTTCTCCCGATATGGTACCCGGGTATATCGGCGAATGCCCAATCGGGGCTCGGCGAGCGCATGCCCGTAACTTCTACAAATAATTTCTTAGAGACACACGGATGGTGGCTATCGATTCGTGGCGTAGCCCTACATCCTCTGGAAACATCAAAAAAATTATTCCTATGGAACTTTTTATGTTATGGCCAAGTCGATTTTTGGCCAAATTCTCCCCTTATCCTGGATTTTCCGGGACAAATTTTAGGCGCAGCCAAAAATGCTGATAGGCGATCGAAATGTGTTCATCTGAGGGACTCCCATGCAAAATTTCAGCCAAATCGATCGAAAATTACTCCCTTAAAACGCTAAAATCGCTAAAAAAGCTCGGAGAGCGCCCAGAGCGTGTATTTGTGACTTAAACGCATACTTGCCCATATCTATGGAAATAAATTTGCTAGGCCAATTCTTTTAAGGGGTTTAACTAGTGGCGTGAAATGCTATTTAACGACATACACATTGTGGGCCTCGCACGTTAATTTCTCCCGATATGGTACCCGGGTATATCGGCGAATGCCCAATCGGGGCTCGGCGAGCGCATGCCCGTAACTTCTACAAATAATTTCTTAGAGACACGCGGATGGTGGCTATCGATTCGTGGCGTAGCCCTACATCCTCTGGAAACATCAAAAAAATTATTCCTATGGAACTTTTTATGTTATGGCCAAGTCGATTTTTGGCCAAATTCTCCCCTTATCCTGGATTTTCCGGGACAAATTTTAGGCGCAGCCAAAAATGCTGATAGGCGATCGAAATGTGTTCATCTGAGGGACTCCCATGCAAAATTTCAGCCAAATCGATCGAAAATTACTCCCTTAAAACGCTAAAATCGCTAAAAAAGCTCGGAGAGCGCCCAGAGCGTGTATTTGTGACTTAAACGCATACTTGCTTATATCTATGGAAATAAATTTGCTAGGCCAATTCTTTTAAGGGGTTTAACTAGTGGCGTGAAATGCTATTTAACGACATACACATTGTGGGCCTCGCACGTTAATTTCTCCCGATATGGTACCCGGGTATATCGGCGAATGCCCAATCGGGGCTCGGCGAGCGCATGCCCGTAACTTCTACAAATAATTTCTTAGAGACACACGGATGGTGGCTATCGATTCGTGGCGTAGCCCTACATCCTCTGGAAACATCAAAAAAATTATTCCTATGGAACTTTTTATGTTATGGCCAAGTCGATTTTTGGCCAAATTCTCCCCTTATCCTGGATTTTCCGGGACAAATTTTAGGCGCAGCCAAAAATGCTGATAGGCGATCGAAATGTGTTCATCTGAGGGACTCCCATGCAAAATTTCAGCCAAATCGATCGAAAATTACTCCCTTAAAACGCTAAAATAGCTAAAAAAGCTCGGAGAGCGCCCAGAGCGTGTATTTGTGACTTAAACGCATACTTGCCCATATCTATGGAAATAAATTTGCTAGGCCAATTCTTTTAAGGGGTTTAACTAGTGGCGTGAAACGCTATTTAACGACATACACATTGTGGGCCTCGCACGTTAATTTCTCCCGATATGGTACCCGGGTATATCGGCGAATGCCCAATCGGGGCTCGGCGAGCGCATGCCCGTAACTTCTACAAATAATTTCTTAGAGACACGCGGATGGTGGCTATCGATTCGTGGCGTAGCCCTACATCCTCTGGAAACATCAAAAAAATTATTCCTATGGAACTTTTTATGTTATGGCCAAGTCGATTTTTGGCCAAATTCTCCCCTTATCCTGGATTTTCCGGGACAAATTTTAGGCGCAGCCAAAAATGCTGATAGGCGATCGAAATGTGTTCATCTGAGGGACTCCCATGCAAAATTTCAGCCAAATCGATCGAAAATTACTCCCTTAAAACGCTAAAATCGCTAAAAAAAGCTCGGAGAGCGCCCAGAGCGTGTATTTGTGACTTAAACGCATACTTGCCCATATCTATGGAAATAAATTTGCTAGGCCAATTCTTTTAAGGGGTTTAACTAGTGGCGTGAAACGCTATTTAACGACATACACATTGTGGGCCTCGCACGTTAATTTCTCCCGATATGGTACCCGGGTATATCGGCGAATGCCCAATCGGGACTCGGCGAGCGCATGCCCGTAACTTCTACAAATAATTTCTTAGAGACACGCGGATGGTGGCTATCGATTCGTGGCGTAGCCCTACATCCTCTGGAAACATCAAAAAAATTATTCCTATGGAACTTTTTATGTTATGGCCAAGTCGATTTTTGGCCAAATTCTCCCCCTTATCCTGGATTTTCCGGGACAAATTTTAGGCGCAGCCAAAAATGCTGATAGGCGATCGAAATGTATTCATCTGAGGGACTCCCATGCAAAATTGCAGCCAAATCGATCGAAAATTACTCCCTTAAAACGCTAAAATCGCTAAAAACAGCTCGGAGAGCGCCCAGAGCGTGTATTTGTGACTTAAACGCATACTTGCCCATATCTATGGAAATAAATTTGCTAGGCCAATTCTTTTAAGGGGTTTAACTAGTGGCGTGAAACGCTATTTAACGACATACACATTGTGGGCCTCGCACGTTAATTTCTCCCGATATGGTACCCGGGTATATCGGCGAATGCCCAATCGGGACTCGGCGAGCGCATGCCCGTAACTTCTACAAATAATTTCTTAGAGACACGCGGATGGTGGCTATCGATTCGTGGCGTAGCCCTACATCCTCTGGAAACATCAAAAAAATTATTCCTATGGAACTTTTTATGTTATGGCCAAGTCGATTTTTGGCCAAATTCTCCCCTTATCCTGGATTTTCCGGGACAAATTTTAGGCGCAGCCAAAAATGCTGATAGGCGATCGAAATGTATTCATCTGAGGGACTCCCATGCAAAATTGCAGCCAAATCGATCGAAAATTACTCCCTTAAAACGCTAAAATCGCTAAAAACAGCTCGGAGAGCGCCCAGAGCGTGTATTTGTGACTTAAACGCATACTTGCCCATATCTATGGAAATAAATTTGCTAGGCCAATTCTTTTAAGGGGTTTAACTAGTGGCGTGAAACGCTATTTAACGACATACACATTGTGGGCCTCGCACGTTAATTTCTCCCGATATGGTACCCGGGTATATCGGCGAATGCCCAATCGGGACTCGGCGAGCGCATGCCCGTAACTTCTACAAATAATTTCTTAGAGACACGCGGATGGTGGCTATCGATTCGTGGCGTAGCCCTACATCCTCTGGAAACATCAAAAAAATTATTCCTATGGAACTTTTTATGTTATGGCCAAGTCGATTTTTGGCCAAATTCTCCCCTTATCCTGGATTTTCCGGGACAAATTTTAGGCGCAGCCAAAAATGCTGATAGGCGATCGAAATGTATTCATCTGAGGGACTCCCATGCAAAATTGCAGCCAAATCGATCGAAAATTACTCCCTTAAAACGCTAAAATCGCTAAAAACAGCTCGGAGAGCGCCCAGAGCGTGTATTTGTGACTTAAACGCATACTTGCCCATATCTATGGAAATAAATTTGCTAGGCCAATTCTTTTAAGGGGTTTAACTAGTGGCGTGAAACGCTATTTAACGACATACACATTGTGGGCCTCGCACGTTAATTTCTCCCGATATGGTACCCGGGTATATCGGCGAATGCCCAATCGGGACTCGGCGAGCGCATGCCCGTAACTTCTACAAATAATTTCTTAGAGACACGCGGATGGTGGCTATCGATTCGTGGCGTAGCCCTACATCCTCTGGAAACATCAAAAAAATTATTCCTATGGAACTTTTTATGTTATGGCCAAGTCGATTTTTGGCCAAATTCTCCCCTTATCCTGGATTTTCCGGGACAAATTTTAGGCGCAGCCAAAAATGCTGATAGGCGATCGAAATGTATTCATCTGAGGGACTCCCATGCCAAATTGCAGCCAAATCGATCGAAAATTACTCCCTTAAAACGCTAAAATCGCTAAAAACAGCTCGGAGAGCGCCCAGAGCGTGTATTTGTGACTTAAACGCATACTTGCCCATATCTATGGAAATAAATTTGCTAGGCCAATTCTTTTAAGGGGTTTAACTAGTGGCGTGAAACGCTATTTAACGACATACACATTGTGGGCCTCGCACGTTAATTTCTCCCGATATGGTACCCGGGTATATCGGCGAATGCCCAATCGGGACTCGGCGAGCGCATGCCCGTAACTTCTACAAATAATTTCTTAGAGACACGCGGATGGTGGCTATCGATTCGTGGCGTAGCCCTACATCCTCTGGAAACATCAAAAAAATTATTCCTATGGAACTTTTTATGTTATGGCCAAATCGATTTTTGGCCAAATTCTCCCCGTTATCCTGGATTTTCCGGGACAAATTTTAGGCGCAGCCAAAAATGCTGATAGGCGATCGAAATGTATTCATCTGAGGGACTCCCATGCAAAATTGCAGCCAAATCGATCGAAAATTACTCCCTTAAAACGCTAAAATCGCTAAAAACAGCTCGGAGAGCGCCCAGAGCGTGTATTTGTGACTTAAACGCATACTTGCCCATATCTATGGAAATAAATTTGCTAGGCCAATTCTTTTAAGGGGTTTAACTAGTGGCGTGAAACGCTATTTAACGACATACACATTGTGGGCCTCGCACGTTAATTTCTCCCGATATGGGCCCCGGGTATATCGGCGAATGCCCAATCGGGACTCGGCGAGCGCATGCCCGTAACTTCTACAAATAATTTCTTAGAGACACGCGGATGGTGGCTATCGATTCGTGGCGTAGCCCTACATCCTCTGGAAACATCAAAAAAATTATTCCTATGGAACTTTTTATGTTATGGCCAAATCGATTTTTGGCCAAATTCTCCCCTTATCCTGGATTTTCCGGGACAAATTTTAGGCGCAGCCAAAAATGCTGATAGGCGATCGAAATGTATTCATCTGAGGGACTCCCATGCAAAATTGCAGCCAAATCGATCGAAAATTACTCCCTTAAAACGCTAAAATCGCTAAAAACAGCTCGGAGAGCGCCCAGAGCGTGTATTTGTGACTTAAACGCATACTTGCCCATATCTATGGAAATAAATTTGCTAGGCCAATTCTTTAAGGGGTTTAACTAGTGGCGTGAAACGCTATTTAACGACATACACATTGTGGGCCTCGCACGTTAATTTCTCCCGATATGGGCCCCGGGTATATCGGCGAATGCCCAATCGGGACTCGGCGAGCGCATGCCCGTAACTTCTACAAATAATTTCTTAGAGACACGCGGATGGTGGCTATCGATTCGTGGCGTAGCCCTACATCCTCTGGAAACATCAAAAAAATTATTCCTATGGAACTTTTTATGTTATGGCCAAATCGATTTTTGGCCAAATTCTCCCCTTATCCTGGATTTTCCGGGACAAATTTTAGGCGCAGCCAAAAATGCTGATAGGCGATCGAAATGTATTCATCTGAGGGACTCCCATGCAAAATTGCAGCCAAATCGATCGAAAATTACTCCCTTAAAACGCTAAAATCGCTAAAAACAGCTCGGAGAGCGCCCAGAGCGTGTATTTGTGACTTAAACGCATACTTGCCCATATCTATGGAAATAAATTGCTAGGCCAATTCTTTTAAGGGGTTTAACTAGTGGCGTGAAACGCTATTTAACGACATACACATTGTGGGCCTCGCACGTTAATTTCTCCCGATATGGGCCCCGGGTATATCGGCGAATGCCCAATCGGGACTCGGCGAGCGCATGCCCGTAACTTCTACAAATAATTTCTTAGAGACACGCGGATGGTGGCTATCGATTCGTGGCGTAGCCCTACATCCTCTGGAAACATCAAAAAAATTATTCCTATGGAACTTTTTATGTTATGGCCAAATCGATTTTTGGCCAAATTCTCCCGTTATCCTGGATTTTCCGGGACAAATTTTAGGCGCAGCCAAAAATGCTGATAGGCGATCGAAATGTATTCATCTGAGGGACTCCCATGCAAATTGCAGCCAAATCGATCGAAAATTACTCCCTTAAAACGCTAAAATCGCTAAAAACAGCTCGGAGAGCGCCCAGAGCGTGTATTTGTGACTTAAACGCATACTTGCCCATCTATGGAAATAAATTTGCTAGGCCAATTCTTTTAAGGGGTTTAACTAGTGGCGTGAAACGCTATTTAACGACATACACATTGTGGGCCTCGCACGTTAATTTCTCCCGATATGGGCCCGGGTATATCGGCGAATGCCCAATCGGGACTCGGCGAGCGCATGCCCGTAACTTCTACAAATAATTTCTTAGAGACACGCGGATGGTGGCTATCGATTCGTGGCGTAGCCCTACATCCTCTGGAAACATCAAAAAAATTATTCCTATGGAACTTTTTATGTTATGGCCAAATCGATTTTTGGCCAAATTCTCCCGTTATCCTGGATTTTCCGGGACAAATTTTAGGCGCAGCCAAAAATGCTGATAGGCGATCGAAATGTATTCATCTGAGGGACTCCCATGCAAAATTGCAGCCAAATCGATCGAAAATTACTCCCTTAAAACGCTAAAATCGCTAAAAACAGCTCGGAGAGCGCCCAGAGCGTGTTTTGTGACTTAAAACGCATACTTGCCCATATCTATGGAAATAAATTTGCTAGGCCAATTCTTTTAAGGGGTTTAACTAGTGGCGTGAAACGCTATTTAACGACATACACATTGTGGGCCTCGCACGTTAATTTCTCCCGATATGGGCCCCGGGTATATCGGCGAATGCCCAATCGGGACTCGGCGAGCGCATGCCCGTAACTTCTACAAATAATTTCTTAGAGACACGCGGATGGTGGCTATCGATTCGTGGCGTAGCCCTACATCCTCTGGAAACATCAAAAAAATTATTCCTATGGAACTTTTTATGTTATGGCCAAATCGATTTTTGGCCAAATTCTCCCCTTATCCTGGATTTTCCGGGACAAATTTTAGGCGCAGCCAAAAATGCTGATAGGCGATCGAAATGTATTCATCTGAGGGACTCCCATGCCAAATTGCAGCCAAATCGATCGAAAATTACTCCCTTAAAACGCTAAAATCGCTAAAAACAGCTCGGAGAGCGCCAGAGCGTGTATTTGTGACTTAAACGCATACTTGCCCATATCTATGGAAATAAATTTGCTAGGCCAATTCTTTTAAGGGGTTTAACTAGTGGCGTGAAACGCTATTTAACGACATACACATTGTGGGCCTCGCACGTTAATTTCTCCCGATATGGGCCCCGGGTATATCGGCGAATGCCCAATCGGGACTCGGCGAGCGCATGCCCGTAACTTCTACAAATAATTTCTTAGAGACACGCGGATGGTGGCTATCGATTCGTGGCGTAGCCCTACATCCTCTGGAAACATCAAAAAAATTATTCCTATGGAACTTTTTATGTTATGGCCAAATCGATTTTTGGCCAAATTCTCCCCTTATCCTGGATTTTCCGGGACAAATTTTAGGCGCAGCCAAAAATGCTGATAGGCGATCGAAATGTATTCATCTGAGGGACTCCCATGCAAAATTGCAGCCAAATCGATCGAAAATTACTCCCTTAAAACGCTAAAATCGCTAAAAACAGCTCGGAGAGCGCCCAGAGCGTGTATTTGTGACTTAAACGCATACTTGCCCATATCTATGGAAATAAATTTGCTAGGCCAATTCTTTTAAGGGGTTTAACTAGTGGCGTGAAACGCTATTTAACGACATACACATTGTGGGCCTCGCACGTTAATTTCTCCCGATATGGGCCCCGGGTATATCGGCGAATGCCCAATCGGGACTCGGCGAGCGCATGCCCGTAACTTCTACAAATAATTTCTTAGAGACACGCGGATGGTGGCTATCGATTCGTGGCGTAGCCCTACATCCTCTGGAAACATCAAAAAAATTATTCCTATGGAACTTTTTATGTTATGGCCAAATCGATTTTTGGCCAAATTCTCCCCGTTATCCTGGATTTTCCGGGACAAATTTTAGGCGCAGCCAAAAATGCTGATAGGCGATCGAAATGTATTCATCTGAGGGACTCCCATGCAAAATTGCAGCCAAATCGATCGAAAATTACTCCCTTAAAACTAAAATCGCTAAAAAAAAAGCTCGGAGAGCGCCCAGAGCGTGTATTTGTGACTTAAACGCATACTTGCCCATATCTATGGAAATAAATTTGCTAGGCCAATTCTTTTAAGGGGTTTAACTAGTGGCGTGAAACGCTATTTAACGACATACACATTGTGGGCCTCGCACGTTAATTTCTCCCGATATGGTACCCGGGTATATCGGCGAATGCCCAATCGGGACTCGGCGAGCGCATGCCCGTAACTTCTACAAATAATTACTTAGAGACACGCGGATGGTGGCTATCGATTCGTGGCGTAGCCCTACATCCTCTGGAAACATCAAAAAAATTATTCCTATGGAACTTTTTATGTTATGGCCAAATCGATTTTTGGCCAAATTCTAACGTTATCCTGGATTTTCCGGGACAAATTTTAGGCGCAGCCAAAAATGCTGATAGGCGATCGAAATGTATTCATCTGAGGGACTCCCATGCCAAATTGCAGCCAAATCGATCGAAAATTACTCCCTTAAAACGCTAAAATCGCTAAAAACAGCTCGGAGAGCGCCCAGAGCGTGTATTTGTGACTTAAACGCATACTTGCCCATATCTATGGAAATAAATTTGCTAGGCCAATTCTTTTAAGGGGTTTAACTAGTGGCGTGAAACGCTATTTAACGACATACACGTTGTGGGCATCGCACGTTAATTTCTCCCGATATGGGCCCCGGGTATATCGGCGAATGCCCAATCGGGACTCGGCGAGCGCATGCCCGTAACTTCTACAAATAATTACTTAGAGACACGCGGATGGTGGCTATCGATTCGTGGCGTAGCCCTACATCCTCTGGAAACATCAAAAAAATTATTCCTATGGAACTTTTTATGTTATGGCCAAATCGATTTTTGGCCAAATTCTCCCGTTATCCTGGATTTTCCGGGACAAATTTTAGGCGCGGCCAAAAATTCTGATAGGCGATCGAAATGTATTCATCTGAGGGACTCCCATGCTAAATTGCAGCCAAATCGATCGAAAATTACTCCCTTAAAACGCTAAAATCGCTAAAAACAGCTCGGAGAGCGCCCAGAGCGTGTATTTGTGACTTAAACGCATACTTGCCCATATCTATGGAAATAAATTTGCTAGGCCAATTCTTTTAAGGGGTTTAACTAGTGGCGTGAAACGCTATTTAACGACATACACATTGTGGGCCTCGCACGTTAATTTCTCCCGATATGGTACCCGGGTATATCGGCGAATGCCCAATCGGGACTCGGCGAGCGCATGCCCGTAACTTCTACAAATAATTTCTTAGAGACACGCGGATGGTGGCTATCGATTCGTGGCGTAGCCCTACATCCTCTGGAAACATCAAAAAAATTATTCCTATGGAACTTTTTATGTTATGGCCAAGTCGATTTTTGGCCAAATTCTCCCCTTATCCTGGATTTTCCGGGACAAATTTTAGGCGCAGCCAAAAATGCTGATAGGCGATCGAAATGTATTCATCTGAGGGACTCCCATGCAAAATTGCAGCCAAATCGATCGAAAATTACTCCCTTAAAACGCTAAAATCGCTAAAAACAGCTCGGAGAGCGCCCAGAGCGTGTATTTGTGACTTAAACGCATACTTGCCCATATCTATGGAAATAAATTTGCTAGGCCAATTCTTTTAAGGGGTTTAACTAGTGGCGTGAAACGCTATTTAACGACATACACATTGTGGGCCTCGCACGTTAATTTCTCCCGATATGGTACCCGGGTATATCGGCGAATGCCCAATCGGGACTCGGCGAGCGCATGCCCGTAACTTCTACAAATAATTTCTTAGAGACACGCGGATGGTGGCTATCGATTCGTGGCGTAGCCCTACATCCTCTGGAAACATCAAAAAAATTATTCCTATGGAACTTTTTATGTTATGGCCAAGTCGATTTTTGGCCAAATTCTCCCCTTATCCTGGATTTTCCGGGACAAATTTTAGGCGCAGCCAAAAATGCTGATAGGCGATCGAAATGTATTCATCTGAGGGACTCCCATGCAAAATTGCAGCCAAATCGATCGAAAATTACTCCCTTAAAACGCTAAAATCGCTAAAAACAGCTCGGAGAGCGCCCAGAGCGTGTATTTGTGACTTAAACGCATACTTGCCCATATCTATGGAAATAAATTTGCTAGGCCAATTCTTTTAAGGGGTTTAACTAGTGGCGTGAAACGCTATTTAACGACATACACATTGTGGGCCTCGCACGTTAATTTCTCCCGATATGGTACCCGGGTATATCGGCGAATGCCCAATCGGGACTCGGCGAGCGCATGCCCGTAACTTCTACAAATAATTTCTTAGAGACACGGGATGGTGGCTATCGATTCGTGGCGTAGCCCTACATCCTCTGGAAACATCAAAAAAATTATTCCTATGGAACTTTTTATGTTATGGCCAAGTCGATTTTTGGCCAAATTCTCGCCAAAAATGCTGATAGGCGATCGAAATGTGTTCATCTGAGGGACTCCCATGCAAAATTTCAGCCAAATCGATCGAAAATTACTCCCTTAAAACGCTAAAATCGCTAAAAAAGCTCGGAGAGCGCCCAGAGCGTGTATTTGTGACTTAAACGCATACTTGCTTATATCTATGGAAATAAATTTGCTAGGCCAATTCTTTTAAGGGGTTTAACTAGTGGCGTGAAATGCTATTTAACGACATACACATTGTGGGCCTCGCACGTTAATTTCTCCCGATATGGTACCCGGGTATATCGGCGAATGCCCAATCGGGGCTCGGCGAGCGCATGCCCGTAACTTCTACAAATAATTTCTTAGAGACACACGGATGGTGGCTATCGATTCGTGGCGTAGCCCTACATCCTCTGGAAACATCAAAAAAATTATTCCTATGTAACTTTTATGTTATGGCCAA